>JAQZBX010005575.1:0-55986 GCA_029593785.1 Cabassous unicinctus
ATATTACTCAGAAACTACAGGGATTCCCATGCTCCCCACCGCCCACACCCCCAAAAACGGTGTTCTGTTGTAGACATACTGTGATTCAAGCAATGGAAGAAATTGTAACACTGAGGTGGAGACGGTGGCCACTGGACATTTTTGGGGCAGGGAAAGGAGGGGCAGTTGAAATACTCGGGCTTTTTTGGGTCTTTGGGGGTTGTCCTGAGTGGCGAAGCACCGACGAATGTAGGCCATTTTCCATCAGAATATATCATGCAGAACTGGGTGGGAAAGAGTGTGGTCTGCGATCCCATAAGTTTTTTATGGTGTTTTAGTTTTCATTTGCCACAAGATATATCCTAAGCTATCTTGTGATTTCTTCTTTGTTCCACTGGTTGTTTAACTGTAAATAGTTTAATTTCCAATTATTTGAGAATTTTCAATTTATCTCTGAGTCATTGATTTCTATTTTCATTCCATTTTGTTTGCAATATAATCATTGTATGCCTTTAACTTTTTAACATTATTTATAATTTTTTTTGTGGCCTAACTTATGTTCTATCCTGGGGAATGATCCACGTGCACTCAAGAAGAATGTGTATTCTCCTGTTGGGTAAAGTGCTTAATATATGTTTTTTAGGGCTGCTTGGTTTACAGTATTATGTTTCCTTATTGACCTTCTGTCTAAATGCTCCATCCATTATTGAAAGTAGTATATTGTAGTATTTTAGTATTAATTGTAAATCTGCTTTTTCCTTCCTTCAAATCTGTCATTATTCACTTCATATAACTTGGGACCCCGTTACTATGTGCATATATGTTTATAATTGTAATATTTACTTGAATGGACCTATTTATCAGTATATAATAACCTTCTTTGTTCCTGGTAACAGTTTTTGACTTAAAGTCTATTTTATCTAATATATGTACAGCTACTCCAACTTTCTTTGGGTTATTGCGGGCAGTATATATTTGTGGTCCATCTTTTCACTTTCAATCAGTTATATATTTGAACTCATGGTGTTTCTCTTGTAAAGAGCATATGGTTGGGGAATGGTTTTTTATCCATTCTGCCAGTCTCTGCATTTTGGTTGGAGACATCAATCTGTTTATATTTAAAATAACTACTGATAATGAAGGAATTTTTCTGCCTTTTTGCTATTAATTCCTTCTAAATCTTATAACGTTTTTGGTCATCAATTCTTATTTATTGCCTACTTTCATATTTATTTGATTTATTATATTCTAGCATTTTGAGTCTATTCTCATTTCTTTCTGAATATATTTTTCAGATATGTTATCATGGTTACAGTGTAGTTAATATTTAACATGCTAAATATATAACAATCTTACTTGATCTGTTACCAACTTAACTTCAATAGCTTACACATATATTGTTCCTATAATCACATCCCCAATTTTTTGTACTTTTTACAAAATATCTTGCACATTGCATGTCCAAAATTATATATTTATCATTAACTACTATACATGTGAATTTTAAGCCCTTTGTGAATTAAGAGGTGGAGTTACACACCAAAAATATAGTACAATAGAAACGGCATTTATAGTTAACAATATAGTTACTTCGATTGGGGGTCTTTATTTCTTTATGCCACTTTGATTCACTTTCTAGTTTCTCTTCCTTTATGTCTGATGAACTCACTTTAACGTTCCTCTTAGGGCATGTCTAGTGGTGATGAAATCCCTCAGGTTTTATCATTAGAAGTCTCAATCTTTCATTCATTTTTGAAAGAAAGTCTTTAGTGATATTGAATTATTTACTGGAAATCTTTTTTTTCCAGCACATTAACTATTTTATTCCACTGCCTTCTTGCCTCCCTGATTTATCCTGAGAAATTGGCACTTAACCTTATTGGGATTCCTTCTTTCTTTGCATATTGGTAGCCAGTTCTCCAAACATTTGCTGAATGTTGGATCATGTGAGTTTTCTTCTTTGATTTATTAATCTGGCATGTTGTGCTGATTGATTTTTTGGGTTGAACCACCCTTGCATGCCTGGTATAAAATCCACTTGATCATGATGAATCATTCTATTAATGTGTTGTTGGATTTGATTAGCAAGAATTTTGTTGAGGCTTTCTGCATCCGTATTCATTAAGGAAATGGATCTGTAATTTTCTTTTTTGTAATACCTTTATCTGGCTTTGGTATTAGGGTAAAATTGGCTTTAAAGAATGACTTTGGGAGCATTACTTCCTGTGCAATTTTTTGGAAGTTTTTGAGTAAGATTGGCATTAAATCTTTTTAAAAATATATTTTGTATTTATTTTTAAAAGATACCTAGATTACATAAAATGTTACATAAAAAAATATAAGGGATTCCCATATGCCTCACTCCCCACGTCTCCCACTTTTCCCCACATTAGCAACTACTTTCATTAGTATGGTACATTCCTTGCAATTTATGAACACATTTTGGAGCATTGCCACTAAGCATGAACTATGGTTTACATTGTAGTTTACAGTCTTTCCCACTCAATTCTGTAGGTTATGGCAGGATATCTACTGGCCTGTATCTGTCACCGCAATATCACCCAGGTCAATTCAAAGTCCTGAAAATGCCCCCACATTACAACTATTTTTCCCTCTCCCTGCCTTCAGCACTTCCAGTGGCCACTGTCTCCACATTAATGATATAATTTCTTCCATTGCTAGAATCACAATAAGTCTTGTTTGAATATTTGGAAGAACTCACCTATGAAACCATGTGGTCCTGGGCTTTTCATTTGGGGGAGATGTTTGAAGACTTTTTCAAACTTTTACTTTCGTTGATGTCTTCTGTTCCTTCATGGGTCAGTGTTGGTTGTTTCTCACATTCATAGGAAATTTTCCATTTCATATATGTTGTCTAGTTTTTTGGCATGGAGTTGTTCATAGTTTCATTTTATGATCTCTTTATTGCTGTGGGGTCAGTCGTTATGTCCCCATTTTCAATTCTGATTTTATATATTTGCACCTTCTGTTTTTTTCTTTGTCAGTCTAACCAAATGTAAATTTTGTTAATCTTCTCAAAGAATGAACTTTTGGCTTTGTTAATTCTCTTTATTGTTTTTCTGTTCTCAATTTCATTTATTTCTGATCTGATTTTTGTTATTTCATTCATTCTGCTTGCTCTGAGAATAGTTTGCTGTTCTTTTTTACAGTTTTTTCAACTGTGTATTTAGGTCTTTGATTTTATATCTTTCTTATTTTTAAATCTAACGTTTGAGGACTATAAATTTCCCTCACAACACTGCCTTTTCTGTATTCCTTAGTTTCTGATATTTTGTTTTCTCATTTTATTGTCTCAAGATATTTATTGATTTATCTTACAATTTCTTCTTTGACCCAATGATTGAGTGTTTTGTTTAATTTCCATATATTTGCAAATTTTCCATCTTTTATGCATTTTGTTTTCCAATTTTATTCCATTATGATGAGAGAAAGTGCTTTGTATAATTTCTAACTTGTTGAATTTATTAAGACTTGTTTTGTCACCCACCTTATGGTTTATCCTGGAAAATGTTTCATGAATACTTGAGTACTTGAAGAGAATGTATATTCTCCTGTTTTGGGGTGCAATGTCCTCTATACATCTGTTAGAGCTAGTCCATTATCATATTATTCAAAGTATCTGTTTCTTTATCAATCCTCTGCCGAGATGTTCTATACAATGCTGAGAGTGTTGTATTGAAGTCCACATCTATTAATATAGAAACATATTTTTCTCCCTTCAGTTTTGCCAGTGTTTGTCTTATGTAATTTGGGGCATCCTGGTTAGATGTATATACATTTATGATTATTATTTCTTCTTGGAGAATTGCCCCTTTTATTAAGATATTATGTCCTTCTTTGTGTTTAATAGTTTTGCTTTTAATGTTTATTTCATCTGATAAAAATACAGTTATTCCATCTTTCTTTCTTTCTTTCTTTTTTTTTTACCTTTGGTTACTGCATGTGTTCATGTGTTGAATATCTTTACCCAGTCTTTCACTTTAAATCTGTTGGTAACCTTGGGTCTATGGTCAATTTCTTATAGACAAGATTAAATGACTCACATATTCTCATTCATTCTACCAGTCTGTCTTTTGTTTGGAAAATTTGATCAATTAAAATTCAATGTTATCACTGTAAAAGCTGTTCTTTCTGCACCAATTTTGACCTTTGGGTTTTATCTGTCATATTCTGTTTTCACCATTCTTTTTACACTTTTAGTCACTTTTACTGACATAACCTTCATTTATAGAATCTCTTTTAAGCTTTTCTCTCCTGTTTTTTTTTTTGTTTTTTTTTTTATTTCAGGTTGTATCACTCCTTTTAGTATTTCTTGCAAAGCTAGTCTCTTGGCTACAGACTTTCTCAATTCTTGTTTATCTGTGAATATTCTAAACTCACCCTCATTTTTGAAAGACAATGTTGTTGGATATAAGAGTCCTGGCTGGCAAGTTTTCTCTTGCAGTATTTTATTAATATCTTACCATTTCCTTCTTGCCTCTATGCTTTCTGATGAAACAGTAGCAAATAATATTATTGTGTATTATATGTAATACATTATTTTCTCTTGCTGTTCTCAGAATTCTCTCTTTGTCTCTGGAATTTGATCTTCTGATTATTATCTTCTGCTGTAGATCTATTCAGATTTATTTGCATGGGAGTACATTGTGCTTCTTGGACATGTATATCTATGTCCTTCAATAGGCTTGGGAAATTCTCTACCACTGTTTCTTCAAACATTTCTTCTGCCCTATTCCTTTCTCTTCCCCTCTGGGACACCCATGACAAATAAGTTTACATGTTTTTTGCCATTAATTTCCCTGAGACCCCGTTCTTTTTTTTTTTTTTTCATTCTTTTTTTCATATGTTCTTTTGTATGTTTGCTTTCCGAGGCCATGTCTTCAATCTCATTGATCCTTTCTTCTGCCCCCCTAAAACCTGCTCTTATATGCCTCCAGTGTATTTTTTTATTTCATTTATTGTGACTTTCTTAAAAATAATATCTGCTATATTTCTGTATATGCTTTCAAATTCTTCTTTGTGCTCACTCAGTGTTTTCTTAATATCCTTAATCTCTTTGGCCATCTCATTGAATTTATAAGGAGATTTGTTTGAACTTTCAGTATTAGTTTTCTCAACTCATTTATGTCATCTGGATGCTTATCTTCTTTTGACTGGGACATATCTTCCCATTTCTTGGTATGGATTGTAATATTTTTTTGGTGTGTTATAGTAGCAGCTGGGGATGTAGTTGGTTATACTGGTGTACAACTTCACAGTTGTAATCTGTGGAGGCTGTTGCTCCATGCATTGCCCCAGGAACCAATGAGTCTTCTCCCATCCTTCTCCCTGCCAGAGGTAAGGATAGAGTTTCAGCTTTGTGTAGCAATCTAAGTCATGCATGACAATACCATCTGTAGTTGCCTGGAGAGATTTATGAAGCTTCATGCCACTTCCTCCCCTGCTTGAAGCAGGGAAGGAGCTGCATGTATTGGCAGAAAACTAAGCTGTATAGATCAATACTGACAACAGTTGCCCAGGTAGAATGACATAGTCCTGACCCCCCTCCTCCACTACCAGGGATGGGGATGGACCCTCTGGAGTAACAAAGAATCAAATCCATGTGAGCCAAAAGTAGTTGCAGTTGACCTGATAAGCTGAGGTAGTTCTGTCTCTTCAGGGATAGGAATGGGATTACAGGTACCCAAGAAACCAATCTATGTGGCGCAAAAGCATAAGCTGTTGCCCACAGAGATGAGGGAAGACCACACTGCTTCTATCATATTAAGGGGTGGAGGAAGAAACCACATGCACCAAAAAGTACATTCTGTGCAGGACAAATGTGCCTGCAGTTGTCTGAAGAGGCTGAGGAAACACCAGACACCACCTATCTTACTAGAGAGTGAATGTGGAGCCACAGGCTCTCAACATTACAGCCATTGCATGCTGAAAGTGCCTGCTGTTGCCCAGAGAGGCTGGGAATCATCAAACCCCTCTTGTCCTATTAGTGTGGGCATGGAGCTACTCATGTCCAACAGTAGAGTTCATGAAGGCTGAGGAAACACCAGTCCTTTCCTAACCTATAAGAGGGTGGGAATGGAGTACCAGGTGCTCAAAAATAAAGTTTGTGTGGGTCAAAAGCACTTTCAGTTTCTTAGAGAGGCTGAGGAAACACCACTCCCCTCCTATGCTATTGGGGTGTGGGGATGAAGCCCAAGGTGTCCAACTATCCTGTTTGAGCTGGCTAAAAGCACCTGCAATTGCTCAGAAAGGCTGATGCAATTTCCACCCCCACACACACACCATCTAGGTTCCTCTTTGCAGGAGTTGGGGCTGGAACCTAGGCTAAGGCTGCAATCTAAACTGGATGGAAAGAAGCCAGTGCTCATCATCACTGTGATTTTCAATGACCCCTGTTTCCCCTTATGCCAGCAGTGGAGTTAAAAAGGTGGCTACTGGCTTATTTCTGACTTGGAGAGTTTCAAACTTTAGGTGTTCTTAAGATTATACTTTAGCCAGCTGAATGTACTAATCAGTAGTTGAAGGCAGTCCCTGACCATCTCTTCCTCCCTCATTTTTGGGAAATGGACCTTCCAAACCCAGCCACAGAATAACTCCCACAGTATAACATAATTATACTGATTCATAAATCCCTTAATCATGATTCTTCTACTTCTTTTATTTGAACATATCATTTTCAAAATACCTGTTAAGTGTATTTCTCAGAGACTTAAAAACTTTGGGATGTCCTTATGCTGGTTTAGCCCTGAAACCCAGCAGATATGTGGCCATATCCTAACCTCCAGTTCTCCAGGTCTGCCTTGGTCAACTAACAACAGGATGATGATGGACCAGTCCCATCTCCAAACTAAGGAATATTTTCAACTGCAAGCAAAACAGTTCCATTCCTGTGCCTCATAATAGCTACATCCCTTCCAGCCAGAAGCATTCAGAGTAGACCTCATTCCAAATCCCTTAAGATTAATAGTGAACAAAAATAAGGGAGAGGGTGTGACCACTAACTAAAGCAGATTTATTGTTATTGTAGTTATTATCTTGTGTTAACTGAGTAGCTTGTAAAATTGATATAAAAATAAAATTTTAAATAAAAACAATTAATGCTTGACTAACCTGGACCATCAACTCCATTTCTAGCTATAAGGAATAATAAATTTCATGCACTTGGGACCCAGGATATATATATGAAAATTGAGCTTGTCTCTCAATTCAGGCTGAAATGGGCAAAGAGGGAATTTAACCTGGTTAGCATCTAGTCCAGACTTTTAAACAACTAAATTGGGAATTTGAAAATAACAAACAAATAAATCATGTTTTTTAAAAAAGGATTTGTTTGATTGTCATTGATATTGTATATACTTCTCTCAAGAAGATCTATAAATGAGGGCTTATGGAGAATCAAAGCTGGGAAGTTGTGACTCCAAGGCCCTGGATAAATATCCTCATCATTTACATTAATCCACCCTGTTATAACTCTCCAATACCTTATAGGACAACTATCATTGAAAGTTAATAAAGAAAATTAAATTGAAAGATGAAACTAATCTCAGAAATGATATAGTCTAATAAATCTATCTTATTGCCTATGAATATGGTAACTGAGTTAAATGATTGGCTAATGGGTTTTTGTTTAGTTTCTTTAAATGCTTGTACATTAACTTCTTAAGAAGCAAAGAGAGACTAAGAATAATAGCATCCCCAAAACTTTTATATTTGAGAAGTTGCTGCATGATTCCTTCCAATCATCAATAACCTTAATGTACTTACAATTATGTATATTTTAATTTATATACATACTGAAATATGTTGAGGGGGCCTGTAGTATCTTCTATTACTCAATATATGTTTAAAATTTTTAAAAAAATAATTTAAAGGACACTTGAACTTTCAGCTACTCTGAAACCTTTATAATTCTACACCAATGGGGATACAATATCCACTAATGAAGACTGCAAAGCATTAATTGTTGATAACTTTTTGTCTCTGGTCCAAGCATGGGAGGGAAGGATGTTAATTGGAAGAACAATGTTCAGAGATTTATTAAATCAGGCGCCTGGGATTGTGGCAGAAAACTTTTAATGAGCTTTGGGAAAGCTGAGCAAGCAGAGAGCGTTGTTATATCACCTCCCAATTATCATGAGTTAAAACTTTATTTCACTCTCTTGTAACCTGCAGTTAATTGGTTTCTTAATCTATTAAAGGAATTCAGGGAAATTCTCAAGGATCAGTAAGGACTCTTATTTAGAAAACTCAAAGGATGCAAACTTGTGTGGTCACCATGGTGATGCCTGGCAGAGAAATGATTCTCAGAGCAGTAAACTTAGCTTCTTCTAAACCATACATAAAAACAGTTAACTGTATCCCACCTATGCTTGGTGAACAATGATTACAAGTTGCATGATAAACTTTTAACATTAAAACAGTAAACAGTATCCTGCTGTACTAAGATAAATGCAAATTGTTTAGTGCAAATTCAGAAGCAGAAGATATTAGACTGATTCATGAGTATTGGATAAAAAGGCACAAACATCCAATTTAAAATGTAATCACACTATCATTAATTGCAAGGAATCAAGCATATATTTTTAAACAAATATGGCAGATTATCACTTCATGAAAATATGCTGACTGCATTTATTTCATGTTTAAACTTTATAATGGGTCATAATGTGTCTATGCAGAGATCTTTTGAATTTACAGGCTACCAAGGACCCAAGTAAATAATTATACTCAATTTAAGTTTACAGTGTCTTATTAATCTTCAGTTAGACACAAAGGATATTTTCCAAAGTCATAATACTTTCATCAAAAGAATAAATGTTTAGTTTATCCTAAACTATATAAAATATACTGTCAAGTGTAAGAATAATACAATGAACATGCAGATACCTAATATCTCTGCTTATATTACTCAAAATTATACAATGTTTAACCTAATAATTTTTATAAAGAAATATAATTTCTTATAAAAGAAATTTCCTGATGCTTTTCATAGATCCATACTTATTACTTCCTTCTTCTGCTGCTGTAGCAGTAACCAAAAAGCATAATAAATTTAGTGTTAGTCATTCTATATGTCTGATGAATACTATGGGTTTTCTCACTGAAACTCAATTCCATCATCCTTCATGTCAAAAAACTACAAACATGATTCACCATATTCCCTTTCTTCCTTAGACTTCCATATATTAGCTGTTTGGTGAGTTGGAGATCCCGTCCAGTGATTTAAAAGGGGAAAGTGGAGCAAGCATACATCATTTCTGTCTCCATTTGACCTTAGATAGTATGAATTAAAATGATGAAAGTGGGAGCATCCCACTTTCTCCATTGCAAATTTTTAGCGTCCATTTTCTCCTGTCCTGTAGAGAAAGATTCTATGGTGGATCAGTTCTGAATTATAGTAGGGTGGGGGCATGGGAGGAATTCCTAGATACCCAGTACCAAGTTTCCTTAGTAAAAAATGCCCTGTTCAATTGCTGCATTGAAGCATGACTGAGAAAAAAATACTGCATGTTGTTATTTTTCATTAAAAATATATAACATTAAAAAAAAGTGGGAAACATGGACAATGGTGTAGACAGGTAAAGCATAGCTCTTACCAAAACAACTCGGTGACCTGTTTTGGGGTACAGCAGACCAAGACACTGCTTCACAACTCACAGGAGAGTCAGGGACAGAGAGGAGGAAGCCAAAACAGCCAACTGTAAGTTATTGATCCTCCAGGCCACAGGGAAGGACTCCTCTTCCCCATCCCTGATATATCAGGTGATGATAAAACTCCAGGGAAAAGGTATCTGACTAAGAGGAGAACAGACTTCTTTCTCCCTGCCAGCACCTCAAGATATATGGGTGCTCTGGGTCATCTAGAAGGATGCTAGAAAGGAAAGGAAGCCAGTGAAAAATCTTGAGTTTCTTCTGCCAGTGGCTGGAAATCGTGCTTATACCTCACCCTCAAGACAGCCTAAGTGGAACTGCCAGCTTCCTTCTCCAAAGAAGTGTGACAGTGACCTCCTTAGGAGGAAGAGGGGTCTGAGAGGGTGGAGAGAGTTCTATTTGTGGAAATTTTAACCAGCCTAGTCCCACTTGGAAGGAACACTGATATGACAGGGATAAGGCAGGGGGACCTCCTCAGGCAGGCTGTCACACCTAGCAGCCTAGGTAAAGAGAGAATTTACATCAGAAAAGAGGCAGCAATAACAGGGAGGGAATAGAGGCTGATAGGTTTCTGAAAAGCCTTGCTAATCTAAGAAGGCATATTAGCTCAGGAGAAGAGCTCCTTCTTAGCACATACAAGGTCTCTGGTGTCAAAGTGAAACCTTACCACACTCAAAATAAAACCATAGAGGAGAGAGAGAAGCCAATCAACTGAATAAACATACCAAGATAAACAGATGACTAGATACCAACAAAAAAAATACAAGAAACAGGAAGACATGGACAAGTCCAATGAACAAACTAAAAAGCAAGAGGAGATGCACAACATGGAACAACTAATCAGAACTGTCCAAACAAATATTATGAATCAACTTAATGAAGTGAAAGAAGAGCTTAAGGATATTACAAAGAAACTGGGAGAACATACTTAAGAAATTGTAAAAATACCTAAAAAGATAACAGATATGATGGTGATGAGTGGCACAATCCAAGAAATCAAAAATACAATGGAAGCACACAACAGTGCATTTGAACAGGCAGAGGAAAGAATTAATGACAGTTTTTCTGAATTAAACAATGAAACCTGCACTTCAAGAAATACTAAAGGTAGTATTGCAGGTGGAAAGGAAAAAAAAAAGAAACATTAGAAAGACAGTTGGACGAGAGTGTAAGAACAACTAAAAAGAGAAAAAGAGTAATAAAAACAATAAATGACATACATAAAACCAAAGAAAATCTGGCTAATCTAAGTAATTCCATGACAATAATAATATTGAATGTTAATGGACTAAACTCACCAGTTAAGAGACACAGGCTGGCAGAATTAATAAGGAAATATGACCCATCTATATGCTATCTACAAGAAACACACCTTAGATGCAGGGATTCAAGAAGGCTGAAAGTAAGTGGTTGGAAAACAATTTTATAAGCAAACAATAACCAAAAAAGGGTCGGAGTAGCTATGTTAATATTGGACAAAATAGACTTTAAATGCAAACTATTGTAAGAGAAAAAGGTGGACACTATATATATTTTTAAAAAGGGGTAAAGTCTCAAGAAGAAAGAACAATCATAAACATTTATGCCACCTAACCTTGGTGCCTCAAAATACATCAGGCAAACACTGGGAAAATTAAGGGGAGAAATAGATGTCTCTACAATTACAGTGGGGGACATTAATACACAATTATCACCATTAGACAGAACGTCTTCACAGAAAATTAATGAAGAAACAAAGACTTTCAATAATACATTAGAGGAGCTGGACCTAAAAGACATATACAGAACACTACACCCAAATAAAGTAGAATATACAGTCTTCTCGAGTGCACATTGATCATTTTCCAAGATAGAGCACATGCTAAGCCAAAGAGCAACTCACAATAAATTCAGAAAGATTGAAATTATACAAAGTAAATTCTCTGATGACAATTGAATGAACTTGAATTCAGTAAGGGCCAGAGAGCCAGAAAAGGCACAAGTATGTGGAAGTTAAAAAACACACTCACAGACAAACTGTGGTTCAAGGAGGAAATAGCAAAGAAATCAGTGACTACTTTGAAACAAATGAAAACTATAACATATCAAAACCTATGGGATGCAGGAAAAATGATACTGAAAGGGAAATTCATAGCCATAAATGCATTTATCAAAAAAGAAGAAAGAGCTAAAATTAAAGAACTGCAAACCTGGAGGAATCAGTAAAAGAGCAACAAAGTAACATAGTAAGTAGAAAGACACCAACATATATATGCACATCAAGGTTCATAGCAGAATTATTCACTATTGCCAAAAGCTGGAATCAACCCAAGTGCCCATCAACAGATGAATGGATAAAAAAAATGTGGTACATACATACAATTGAATATTAATCAGCTGTAAGAAGGAATAAAGCGTTAACACACAGGATAACCTGGATGAAACTTGAGGGCCTTATATTGACTGAAGCAAGCCAGGCATTGAAGGATGAACAATACATGACCTCACTGAGATGAATTAAGGAAATTGAGCAGACTCAGAGAGCTATTGCCTGGAAGATAGGTTTATAAGAAATAGAAAGGGAGAAGAAAGTTGTGAGCCAACAACCATATTGACATAAACTATGGTAAGGTGAAAGTGTGTAATCGTTTATGGAAGGGATATAACAGGAGCGTTGTGATATTATTGGGTTGGGTGGTGCAGGTTTGAGAGGTGGGTAGATTGGGAAGTGTGGGTTGGAAGGTCCATGGTATGGCAGGAGGGTTGTGAGATGGAGCATGAACACTCAGGATTTGTGGGTAAGTGGTTGAAAATACAAAGTTGGGTATGCTCTTATGGTGATATGACAAGGACAAGTTACTGCTTTAGTGTGTTGGACTGGGGGCATTTGGACAGGGTGCACATGGAGCAGTCTTCTAGGGAGTGTATGAGTGATCATTCTGTCATAATGTACTGTATGTGTGGGTGGAGACCCACATTATGATCAGGAAGTATTAGGAATCCCATCCTTGGGAGGACTGATTTGTTCACAAATAAAGAGTTGGGAGTGTCTCTAAAGCATGGGTGGTTCCTAATAGGGGAGGGCAAACCAGTGTGTCAAGACCACAGTTTTGTTGCCTGTAACTATAAATCTTGTCATCCAAGGAGTGAAGCCAAGGGGTCACTGTGGAGCCCAAGGGGGTGGGGGGGAAGACGGAATAGAATAGAATGAAGAGGGGGTTTTTCATGGGCAGTGGAAGTGTTCTAAATGATCTTACAATGATGGACACAGGACATAGTAAACATCATCAAAATTTATAAAAGTGTATGGTATAAAATGTAAACCATAATGTAAACCATTGACCATGTTTAATAGCTATGTTTCACTCTTTTATAACAATTATAACAAAGGTATTATGCACATATAAAAAGGTATTAATATGGGGGGGAAAGGTGGAGGATGTTGGGTATATAAGTCTCTTGTATTCTGTGTGTGACTTTGCTGTGACCTAAAACTTCTCTGAAAACAAAATGAAAAATAGTGAGACACTGGGTAATGAGTGGGGGAAGATGCCAGGGTACAGACTGGACACCAGATATTGCAGTGAGGAAAGGCAGAATGTCAAAAAACCTTTTTGAGAATATTTTCCATTTTTTAAAATATCCCAAAATTTTAATTTTATTGTATTTTTAGTTTTTAAAAATTTTTATGTATTTTATTTCTTATACTTAAACTGATCATTATTGATTCATTTCCCTATAAATTGAATTTGGCTATTGTAATGGCTTCATTTTTGAAGAGCCTTTGGATAACAGAAGGGTTAGAACCACGGTGGTGGAGGATCATTGGTGTCAGGTCAGTGATGGGGATACATGGGAGGAAGTTCAACTGAGCATACATATAATGTATGTAAAAATGTTCACATGTTCACAGGGCATTGTTATAGAGGGTGGAGACTCCCACAATATCCAAGAGAGTATGGAATTCCCATTCTAGATAGCTCTGCCATATTCTTTAAGGGAGTAGCCACAGCCCCCAAGTGCAGGAGCAGTGACTGGCAAAGGAGGATGATCCACTGATGGGCCCTTTATATTGATGACTAGGCTTAAAAGTATTTTCTGTTGAAATTGAAACTTAGCCTACTGTTATGGGGTGCCTAAAGTTGCCTCTTGAGAGATTCCTTGTCATGCAAATGAGGCTTCTCTCCAAGCCAAACTTAGCATATGAATGCATTACCACCACCACCCTGGTGTGGGACATGAGTCCCAAGGATGAGCTTCCCTGGCACTGAGAGATTGCTACCAAACACCAACTAACAATGCAACTGGAAAAAGACCTCAAATAAAAGGGGGAAAAGTAAAGACAAATGAATTTATATGGCTAAGAGACTTCAAAATGAGTTGGTAGGTCATCCCAGAAGTAATGCTTACTCACATCTCAGCAGGATCTCATAGACTGCCAAAGTGGATACCCAAATAGTGGAGCTCCTGAGGGCTCTGGAGGCACCCAGGTCCTATGGTCAGGACTGATAGCCCTGGAGTTTGGTGTCTTGTCCGTGGGCCTTACTTTGGAGTTTCTGCTCCTGAGAATGAAAGAGTTGGATGCAATTATGTCTTCCCTGCACATGGCTCATCTGTCCCTTCTATTTAAATCTATATTTGGTGCTGGAGATTGTAGGTTCATGTCCAGAGACTCAAGGCTTTGGGCTTTCCATGTGAATGCTGGGCCCAGAACCTCAGCAAAGTTGCAACACCTACCGTGTATCTCATTGGACTCACACAGGAAAACTGGCAGGGAGATGATGATGGACAACAGCTGTCCCAAGGAATGGAAAGAGTCTGCAGCTGCAGGCAGGATAGTCCCATCCATCTTCCCCATGGAATATAATCCCCCTCTCAATTGGAGGTGGAGTGGACATCACCATCCCAGAATCCTTGGGATTGGGGGAGGGGCTATAGACTATGTGGACTTACTGGTATTCTACTATAGACATATTGTGATTCTAGAAATGAAAGAAATTACAACATTGATGTGGAGCCAGTGTCCACTGGAGATTCTTGGGGCAGGGAGAAGAAAAAAACAGTTTTAAGACGGGGGCTTTTTCAGGACTTGAGAATCGTCCTGAGTGATGCTGTGATGAGAGATATAGGACATTTTACACCATCATATAACATGCAGAACTGTGTGGGAAAGAGTGTAGACTACAATGTGAACTATGGTCCATGCTTATTGGCAAAGCCCCAGGATGCATTTATCAATTACAATGAATGTGTCACACTAAAGAGAGATGTTTATGTGGGAGGGTGTGGGAGGTGTGGGGAGTGAGGCATATTGGAATCCCTATATTTTTTGTGTAACATTTATGTAATCTAAGTGTCTTTTAAAAATTAAAGGAAATGAATAAAAAACAGATTAGAACAGAACTAAATGAAATTTAAAATAGGAAAGCAATAGAAAAAGTGAACAAAAGTAAAAGCTAGTTCTTTGAGATGATTAACAAAATTGACACCCGCCCTAGGTAGGTTAACAAAAAAAAAAAAAAAAAAAAGAGAGAGAGAGAGAGAGAAAGAAAGAAGATGCAAATACACAAAATTAGAAATGAGGAAAGGGATATCGCCACTGAATTCACAGAAATAAAAAGTATCATAAGAGGATAATTTTAAAAATTGTATGCCAAGATGATGGATAATTTAGAGGAAATGGACAATTTCCTAGAAACACACAAGCAGCTTACATTGATGAAAGAAGAAATTGATGAGCTCAATACACAAATTACATTTAGAGAGATTGAGTCAGTCATCAAAATTCTCCCAACTAAAAAAGCCCAGGCCTAGATGGCTTCACAGGTGAATTCTACCAAACATTCAAGAAAGAACTAAAACCAATCCTGTTTAAAATCTTCCAAAAAATAGAAGTAGAAGAAACATTGCCTAACTCATTCTATGATGCAAACATAATCCTAATTCCAAAGCCATAGACGTCACAAGAAAGGAAAACTATAGGCCAATCTCCCTAATGGACCTCTCTAAGGGAGCAGTAAGAGTCCCCCAAGTGCAGGGTCAGTGACTGGTGAAGGAGGATAACCCACTGATGGGCCTTTGATATTGATGACTAGGCTTATGAGACTTTGCACTAGAAATTGAAACTTAGCCTACTCTTATGGAGTGCCTAAGGTTTGCTTCCTTAGAGAGTCCTTGTTGCTCAAATGTGGCCTCTCTCTTGGCCAAACTCAGCATATGAATGCATTACCTTCTCCCCAGTGTGGGGCATGACTACCAAGGATGAGCCTCCGTGGCACTCAAAGATTGCTACCAAGCACCAACTAGCAATGCAACTGGAAAAAGACCTCAAATAAAAGGGGGGAAAGATAAAGACAAATATGCTTAGAGTTTGCATTGTATATCTTTTTCTGTTCTTTAAATATCTGTGTCTTTATATTTAAAGTGGATTTTTGTAGACAGGATATAGCTGTATCTTATTTTTTTATCCAGTTTGACAATCTCTCCTTTACTTGGAGTATTTATGCCATTTAGACTTAATGCAATTGTTGATATGGTTGGATTTAGAACTACCATTTTGCTATTTATTTTCTATTTGTCCTATATGTTCTTTGTTTTCCACCCCTTTTTTCCTGACTTCTCTGAATAACTTGAGTATTTTTTTAGTATTCGGTTTTACTTCCAATATTGGATTTTTAGCTACACCTCTTTATTTTTTAGTTGTTTAAATAGGGTTTCCAATATGTATCTTTAACCTATCATAGTCTGTATTGAAATTATATACCGCCTCATATACAATATAAAAGCATTTAAACCTTATAGATTCATTCCCTGCCGCCCCCCTCCCCAACCCTTTATGGTATTCTTGTCATGTATTTTGTCTTTTTGTATACAATAAATTCACAATACATTGTAAAACAAAAAAAAGATAAAGACAAATGAGTTTATATGGCTAAGAGACTTCAAAGTGAGTTGGTAGGTCATCCCAGAGGTAACGCTTATGCATATCTCAGCAGGATCTCAAAGATTGCAAAAGTGGATACTACCCCAAATAGTGGGGCTCCAGAGGGCTTAAGAAAATACATTCTAATAATAATCAACAACACATCAAAAAATTATACACCATTGTCAAGTGGGCTTCATTTCTGGTATGCAAGAATGGTTCAATATAAGACAATCAATGTTACACAGAACATAAACAGTTTGAAAGGGAAAAATCCCACAAAATTAACTGTATAGACTCAGAAAAAGCATGTACCAAAATACAGCACCCTTTCATGATAAAAACATTACAAAAGATAGGGATAGAAGGAATCTTCCTCAACTTGATAAAGTGTATGTATGAAAAATCCACAGTAAACCTCATCTACAATTTTGAAATCCTGAAGGCTTTCCCTATAAGACTGGGAACTAGACAAGGATGCCCACTATAACTAATACTATTTAACATTCTGTTAAAAATAGTTGCTCGACCATGTAGGCAAGAAAAAGATATAAAATTGATCCAAATTGGAAAGAAATAGGTAAAAACTTCACTGTTTGCAGATGACATTATTCGATACATTGAAAGCCCTGAGAAATCTACAACAAAGCTTCTAGCACTTATAAATGAGTTCAGGAATGTCGTAGATTTTAAAATCAATGTGCAAAAATCAGTAGCATTTCTGTACAAAAATAATGAGCAATCTGAGGAGGAGGAAATCAAGAAAAAAATACCATTTACCAAAGCAACAAAAAGAATCAAATACCTAGGAATAAATTTAAATAAACATGTAAATTACTTATATGCAGAAAACTATGCAACACTGTTAAAAGAAATCAAAGAAGACAAATGAATTGAAGACTATTCCCTGTCCATGGATAGGAAGACTAAACATCATTAAGACCTCTATCCTACCCAAACTTATTTGCAGATTTAACACAATCCCAATAAAAATCAACACAGCATTTTTTGCTGAATGGAAAATCTAACTATGAAATTTATTTGGAAAGACAAGCAGCCTCAAATAGTCAAAAGCATATTGAAAAATAAAAATGAAATTGAAGGAATCATACTACCTGACCTTAGAAAAGTACTAGAAAGGTACAGTGGTCAAAACTGCATGGTATCGACACAAGGTTATACATACTGACCAATGGAACCGATTCAATAGTTCTGATACAGATCCTTGCAAATACAGTCATCTGATATTTGAAAAGGCCACTAAACCTATTCAACTGGGAAAGAATGGCCTCCTCAATAAATGGTGCTTGGAGAACAGATTATCCATCTCACACCAAATAAAAAATATTAACTCATGATGGATAAATGATCGAAAGAAAAGAGCCAAGATCATAAAGACATGGGAAGATAATGTAGGGAAACATTTACAGGACCTTGTAATAGGAAATGATTTCATGAACTTCCCATCCAAAACATGAGCAGCAAATGAAAAAAATAGGCAAATGGGACCTCTTCAAAATTAAAAGCTTTTGCACTTCAAAGGTGTTTGTCAAGAAAGTGGAAAGCAATCTACCCAATGAGACATAATATTTGGTAACAATATATCTGATAGGATTCTATTATTCATCATATATAAAGAAATCCTATACCTCAAAAATAAGAAGACATAAAACCAATTTTAAAAATTGGCAAGTGATTTGAAAAGACACTTCCACAAAGAAATGCGAATGACTAAAAATTACATGAAAAGATGCTCAACATCACTAGCTATTAGGGAAATGCAAATGGAAACTACAATGAGATACCATCTTACATGCATTAGACTGCTGGCTATTAAAAAAACAACAACAGAGGACTACAAGTGTTGGAGAGGATGCAGAGGAACGGGAACACTCATCCTCTGCTGGTGGGAATGTAGAATGTTGCAGCCATTATGGAGGACAGTTTCGTGGTTCCTCATAAAACTAAATACAAATCTATAATGTGATCCAGCTATTCCACTGCTGGGTATATACCCAGAAGAATTGAAACTAAGGATATGAATAGATATAGGCACACCAATGTTCATAGTGGCACCATTTGCTACTTCCAAAAGTTGGAATGACCCAAATGCCCATCAACTGATGAATGGATAAACAAAATGTGGTATATGCATACAATGGAATATTGCTCAGCTGTAAAAAGGAATACCATACTAACACATGGTATAACATGGGTGAACTTTGAGGTCTTTATGTTGAGAGAAGCAAGCCAGGCATTGAAGGACAAATACTACATTATCAAAATGATATAAATTAAACACACTGAACAGACTCACAGAGCTAGAGTCTCAAATATAAGATTACAGGAAACAGAAAGGAAGAAGGAGATTGTGAGCCAGTGCCCATAAAGGTGAAATCCATGAAAAGGTGGAAGTGTGTAGTTCTGAAGTGAAAGGACATGACAAGTGAATAGTGATAATATTGGGTTGGGCGGTACAGGTTTGGCAAGAGAGAGCGTGGGGTGGGTGGGTTGGATGGACCATGGAACTGGGGGTGGATTGAGGGACGGAGCAGGTGAACACTGGGAATTGGCAGTACATGGTTGAAATTACAACATTGGGAAAGCTCATTTGGCAATATGACAAGGAAGTGTTAATGGTTTAAGGTGTTGGTTTCTGGGTATTCAGGCCAGGGCACACCTGGGGCAGGTTCTAGGGAGTGTGTGAGTGATCATTTTCACATAGTGTGTTGCATCAGTGGGTAGAGACCCACAAAATGAGCAGGAAGGTGTTGGACTCCCATCCTAGGGAAGCCCGCTATGTTTTCAAACAGAGGTACGGGAGTCACTTGAGAGCATTGGCGGTGCCTTACAGGCAAGGACAGACCAGTGTGTCAAGCCCTCAGTGAACATGGATGTAATTATGAATTTTGTACTTCAAAGAGTGAAGCCTGGTGGTTGTCATGGGCCTGAAGAGAAGAGGAAGGGAGGAATAAAATAGATGGAACAGGCGGTATTTTCAAAGGTGATGGAAGTGTTCTGCATTTTCTTCCAACAACGGATACAGGCCACATTTAATTTTATCAAATTTTATAAAAGTATATCCTCCAAAATATCAACCAAAATGTGAACCATTCATTATGGCTATTAGCTGTTTTTAAATATTTGCATATCAATTGTAACTAATGTACCATCCACACATAAAATGTTATTAATAGGGGAAGGTGGCAAAGGGGAAGGGTGTTGGCTATATGGGTATCCCCTGTATTCTGTACATGACTTTACTGTGACCTAAAACATCTTTAATAAAAAAGAAAAAAAGAAAAAAATTAAGCCACTATGGGAATAAATGGAAGAAAATGTCACTGTACATACAAGACATTTTCTTACAGTGATGAAAGGCAAAATGTCAAAAAAAAAAAAAAAACCATGTTTTTTTATTTAAACATTTTTTCATTATTTTTTAATATCCCAATTTTTAAAAATATCATTCTATTTTTGCATTTTATTATTTTTTTCTGTATTGTAATTCTTATGTATACAAATACCATTATTTCATTTTCCTCTTAATTCTATGTGGATATTTTACTGGCTTCATTTTTAAAAAGGTTTTAGATCACAGAAGGGTTACAACTGTGGCAGGGGAGGATTATTGGTGTGGGGTGTCGGTGAGTGGGATACATGGGAGGAAGTTCACGTTGGTATACATATAAGGCATTTACATGTGTTCAGATGTTCATGGGGCACTGTCATGGTGGGTGGAGATTCCCAAAATAACCAAAAGAATCTCAAATTCCCATCTGTGGAGCTCTGCCACATTCTCTAATGGAACAACAAGAATGACCTATGTGCAGGGATAATGACTTGTGAAAGAGGATGGTCCAATGAAGGACCCTTGTTATTGATGACTATGCTTATGAGCCTTTGCTCTTGTAATCAAAACTTAGCTTAGTGACATAGGATGCCTAAGAGTTACCTATTGGGAGCTTACTTGTTGTTCAAGTGTGCCCTCTCTCTAAGCTAGAATCAGCATGTAAAATCAATAATTACCCCCCCAGGATGGGCCATGACTCTCATGGATGATCCTCCCTGGCACCAAGGGTTTGGTACCAAGCACCAACAAGCAATGCATCTGGTAAAAAAAAAGACCTTGATCAAAAGAGGGAAAAAGCTATAGACAAATGAGTTTGTATGGCCAAGAGACTTCATAGTGAGTCAGGAGGCCATCCCAGAGGTAGTGCTTATGTGCATCTCAACAGGATCTCATTGACGGCCAAAGTAGATACTACTCCAAACAGCAAAACTCCTCTGGGATATGGAGACATCCAGACATTATATCAGGGCAGATAGCTCAGAAATTTGGCCCCTTGCCAGTGGGCCCTAATCTGGTAATTATCCTCCCCAGGGTGACTGAGTTAGACTCAGCAATGGTTTCCCTATGCATGTCTCTTCTGTCCTTATATTTGAACCTACAATTAGCAATCAAGTTGGTGAGTGTACATCCAAGAGACTTAAATCTTTTGGCTGTCCATGTGCCAGGTAGCCTTTACTCTCAATGGAGTTGCAACACCTAATCTCCAGTTAAATGGACACAACCAGGACAATTAACAGGGACAAACAACATACCAAGGAATTGAGAGTGCTTACAATTGCACACAAGAGAGTCCCATCCATTGGATGTATGGGATCGAAGACTCCTCAATTATTGTTGGAATGGGCATCACCATCCCAGAGTCCTTAGGATTAGGAAACAAACTTTGGACTAAAATAAACTTATTAGTATTCTACCAGAGATTTATTGTGATTCTAGCAATGAAAGAAATACCATTGCAGTCAGTGACTCAATGTTCTGGGGTTAGGTAGAGGGAGAGACAGGTGTAATCAGGTGGGCAATTTTTGGACTTGGGAATCATCCTGAGTGACATTACAACAACAGATACAGGCCATTATATATCCAGCCAGAAACTACAGAGTCAAATAGAAGAAAGTGTAAACTACAATGTATACTATAAGCCATGCTTAGTGGCAATGCTCCAAAATGTGTTTATTAATTGCAATGAATGCACCACACTGATAAAAGATGTTTCTAATGTGGGAAAATGTAAGATGTGTGGGGAGCAGAGCATATGGAAATCCCCTATATATTCTCTGTAACATCTATGTGATCAAAGTATTTTAAAAAATAATTAAAGTGTGAAAAAAGGCAGCAAAAAAATGAAAAAAAATGTACAACTCCACAAAGAATACTTGATATTAATTAAAATTAATTAAATTAACTAAATTTAAAAAATTAAAATAAAAACACAGCATCAGCTATATCATACATATTATTATGAAGCCTGCAATTTTACATCTATTTAATGTGAATATATGTTGATAGATGCAGTTGTACATTATCTATTTGAATTGATGAATTGTATTCTTTTTTAAATTTCTATGATAATATGTTTAACAATTTCTCTTTTAAAAGGCATTTAAATTATTTCCATAAGCAATACAAGCAATATATTGCATGAACCTTCTATGCTTAAGTAAATTATATATCTCTAGCCAGTACTTGTGAAGCATGTCTAAAATATGTTTTAATTTTTGTTTCATTTTCTATTTATTGTGCTTATAAACTTCCAAAAGTTTTCTGGGTATAGGAATTATATTGATTTGATATTTGTCCCGGCCCGCGGGACAGTCAATGGGTACCTACGAGAGGAGGAGCGGGAATGGGATGGAACAAGAGACGCGAGAGATGACAGCAAGACAGGATTCTGATCAAGCTGCCAAAGTTTATTGAAGAAACAGGGTACATATACTGAGGGGAAAAGGGCGATGATTGGTGGACCTAAAGTCAGGTGGCGGTTCAGGATTGGTGGTTGCCATTGCTAGTGTAAGCGGCAGTTGCTTTTGGTGCAAAGGGGAAGTTTTGGCGCGAATTTTCTAAACTTCCTAGAAGGAGGCTAACAATAGATCAGGCTTTCTTGTATCAGCCCTGGCGGCCATGTTACATGTCACCGGTGCTGCTGACAAGGTGCGTAATAAATGTGCCACCGTGAAGGTCCCCAACATCTCCTCCGTTTTTATTTAAAAGGATGGAGGAAAGATGCCCAAATGGCATCCTTTTGGCATTAACCTGCTGGGGGAAATAGAGGCCTTGACTGATTTTTTTGGGGGGGACTGTGCCTGCCTTAGGTCAGGACCGTGCTGAACGGCTGCTGGATCTTACCCGTCATCAGAAACCATGGCAGCAATTGGCCAGGGCCCATGGCAACAATTGGCCAGACCCCTGTCTTAGGTTGACCCAGCGGCTTTGCTGCAGGAAAAGAGAGGAGGGGTCCAGTTGCCCGTTACTGGCTAGCCAGCCCAGCGCCCAACGAGGCATATTTCTCAAGGAGCTCAAAAATGGCATTTGATTGTTTGGCCCTCCTTTGCAGTGCTTTGCCTTGCACCCAGCGGTACCAACCATAGAATAAGCTAGGAGCATGTTTTTGAGCAGCATGCTGTTCCCGTAGGAGGGGGTTTACATACCTTCAGAGTAAGTAGCACTCAGGTTTTCTGGATTTATACCTTGGTCAGTGAGGTGGAGTCGGTGATAATTTACTTGAATGGGCCTGCCTAGGGCAGAATTGATCTGATCTTTAACTAACTGTATAATTTTTCTTAATACCCAGGGTGCAAATGATAATATAAGGAGTAGGGTTATAGGGGGCCTAGCACAGGGAGGAGGTAGGGGAGGACAGTATCGAATCTCCAAGAGAGGCCTCCTTGGGCTTCCCGTTCACGTTTGCGGTTTGCAATCCCTTCCCTAAGTTTGGTCATGGAATCTCTAATTATACCCGAATGGTCAGTGTAAAAACAGCATTCCTCGCCCAAAGCGGCACAAAGCCCTCCTTGTTTTAGTAAAAGAAGGTCTAAACCTCTCCTATTCTGGAGGACAACTTCTGATAGGGATGTAAGGGATTTCTCAAGGTGGGTGATGGAAGTTGAAAAGTGGGCTAAGTCTTCGTCTACTGCAGCTCTTAGGTGAGAGAGTCCGTGTTGTTGCGTGACGAGAGAGGCGGTTCCCGTGCTCAAGCCGACAATACCTAAAATAGAGGCAATGGTAATAGCCGTAACAAGTTCTCTCTTTTGTAAGTTTATGGCATCAGAAGGCTGTGGGTTCCAGTGGTGGTAAAGATCATTGTCACTATGGTAGAGGACATGCGGAAGGATAAATACTAAGATGCACAACTCTCCTGTATTATTGAGGACTGTCGAAGCCACAAAGGAAGTGAGACCTGTGGAGGAGCACAGCCATTTTGCCCCGACTGGGGGAATGTAATATTTAGCTTGAGAATGAGCAGTTATATGTGTGCACACCCGAGTTGAGGCGGCGGAAATATTATTGAAGGCATCACCCACACACTGTCCAGTTTTTAGAACGGACTGTATGGTGAGACCAACCCTCTTTTCATTGCTCCAATGACACAGCTGGGGGTTATCTTCAGAGGAAGTACTAAAGGTGGTATTGATGGCTATGGCATCGTAATAAGGAGGCTTAACAGAGAGGCATAACCAACAACTGCAAGTAAAGTTGAGTTGAGAAGCATTTAAGGAAAGGAAGGTAGCGTTAACTAACTCCAAAAGCGGACTGTTGAAGGTAGCTTTAGGACTTGAGTTAGAGATACTCGAGTTAGAGAGAAGAGGGGTGACGTCGGGCGTAGCAAACGCCAGTGAGGCACTGGCAGACTGAGTTGTAGCAAGATGGACTGCAGGGGGGAAACTTGGGAGATAGGGGGCTAGAACTTTATTAGAACCTATGGGGCCCTGAAGGGAAATTATGGGCTATTTTTTAATAACTAAGAATGTGCTGGGGTCAGTGCCAGAAAGATACAGCATGATTCCCCAGGTACAGCCAAGAATCCAGGAGGGATCTGTAGGGTTAGTAACTGTGAGTGTGATATTGTTACAGAAACCTGGTGGTTTGGGCTTCCCTCGACGGATACGATTGCCTGCTATGTGATTATATGAGCGATGACATCCGGAGGGCACAAACAGCGCCGTGAGGAATTGGTCTTTAACTGGAGCTATCCAACCAGTAGCTATTGTAACACAATTCCAGTGTGCACAAAAGTAATGGGCAGGCTGATTGCAATAAGAGCATCCTTGGGTGGAGCTGGGCCAAAAGTTAACATCTTGTATATCGGTATAGAAATCACCGGCGTCCCTAAGTGCAGGGTGAGAGAAAAGCTTGCTTATGGGGGAGGAAAAGCTGGAAGAGACAGAAATGTTGGTTTGTAAGATTACTGAATCCTCCCATCTAGTGAGTGTCCACTTATAAGGTTGGTGGGGGTTGCTGGCCTGTCCAGCTGAGACGGCACTTAGTAGGAAGGGGGTAAGGATGATAAGTTTGGATAGAGAAAACATTATAGACATGCTATCAGGATTAACAGCCAAATATACGTTAAAAATGCGAGGATCAGAGAGATGCGTTGGGTGATAGTCCAATCGTCAGGAGCACCGGCATATAACACGAGGACTCTGAAGCAAGTAACAAATCCACACAGGAGTAATCTGGGCACACTGTTCAGTTGCATTGATATTATCTACAAAAGAAAGGAAAGATATCTTTCTCAGGGAGATTTTTCTGCCCTGGACACTGGGTTATTATCGATCTGTTTTACCAATCTTTCAGGAAGCCATCTGGCTCCTTCTTCTTCTTTGGAATAAATGCATACTGCTCCACGACCCCATATCAGGACCGGGTCTGGTCCGTGCCAAGTATTGGTTAAAGGGTCTTTCCAAAGGACGGTGGCAAAACTGGACTTTGTATTAGTTCTCCAAAAACGTTCTGCAGCTGATCGCCCCTGGGTATCCAGATTTAAAAAATTTAAAATAAAGAGTGCATGTGATAAAAGATTTCTGGGAGAGCTTTTGTTAGGGTACCATTCTCCCTTTTTTATTTTATTTAAAGTGTTTTTTAAGGATAAGTTTGCTCTTTCAACTATGCGTTGACCTTGGAGATTGTAAGGTATGCCTGTAGTATGTTTGATGTTAAGTTGATGACAGAATTCAGAGAAAACACGGCCAGTGTAGCCAGGCCCATTATTGGTCTTAATATGTGTGGGCAAGACAAGCACAGAGATAGCAGTCAACATGTGTGCTACAACGTTTTTCCCTGCTTCACCTGTTTGGGGCGTGGCAAAGATAAAACCACTAAAGGTATCAACGGTTACATGTACATATTTTTTGTGACCAAATTCTGGAATATGGGTTACATCCATTTGCCAGAGGGCATTCGGCACTAGGCCTCGGGGATTGACTCCTAAATGAGGGACAGGTTGGTGAATAAGACAAGTGTAGCATTGTTTTACAATTTGACGGGCTTGTTCTCGGGTTATTTTAAACATTAGTAGTAAAGTGTGAGCGCTAAGGTGATGAAGCTGATGAGCTTTAACAGCCTCTGCAACAGAATCTACTATTGGAAAGGTGCAAACGATGGTTGGAGAAGTGAAAATTCCAGGAAGACGTGTAGCAAGGTCAGCAAGCTGATTGCCGTGTACGAGTGGACCAGGGAGATTAGAGTGGGCCCTAATGTGTCCAATAAAGAAAGTCTTGGTGCGAGTGTGAATGAGGGCTTGTAATTGGCGAAAGTATTTAGCGGCCTCAGATGCATTTTTAAGCTGTGCAACAGTTTCTAATAGACGGACGGAGTGGGCAATATACTCGCTGTCAGTATAAAGGTTGAAAGCTTGAGAAGGAAATGTAGAGAATACTGCTATAACTACTTGTAATTCTGTGAGCTGAGTGGATTTGCAGTGAGTATGGAACTGGTGGGTTTTTTCTCCGACTACAAAAGCAACGAGCCCTGTGGAAGATCCAACAGTAAAGACAAGAGTGCATCATTTAGTGGCTCATAAGAGGTTTTGGAGGGAAAAATGAAATCATGATTATTAAAAAACTGAATAAGCTTGCTAGGGGGGTAATGATTATCAATGGTGCCATGGTAAGAAGCACAAGCAACAGACCAGCAGTCTGTAGTCTGCATGAGCCAGGCTGTTTGCTGACTTGAGTAAGGTTGAATAATAGTGTCGGGCTCTTTACCAAAATATCACTTCCCTTGTTCTCACCCAAGTTGAATAATATCAGCAACTGCTTGATAGTATGGGTAGATGATTTTTGAAGGTGTGGAAGGCAGGTGTATCCATATAATGGGAGCTGACTGCCAAAACACCGCAGTGGGAGTGATGGAGGTTTTACATATGATGAACACTAAAGGCAAGTTGGGATTTATGGATGTAATAAATTGAGAATGGATAGCTGATTCTACCAGTTCTAAGGCTCGACGTCCATCTGGTGTAATTTGCCTTGGGGAGTTAGGATTTGGATCACCTCGCAAAATGTCAAAGAGGGGCTTTAAATCTCCAGTGGTTAATTTTAAATAGGGGCGGAGCCAATTTATATCTCCGACGAGTTTCTGGAAGTCATTTAGGGTTTGCAATTTATCTATGCAGATTTCAGCCTTTGTGGTGGTGATTTTTGACCCAGACAGTAAAAAACCTAAATAAGTATAAGGATCTTGCAGCTGATGTTTTTCAGGGGCAATTTGGAGCCCGTGAGCAGTCAGCGCCTTTTCAAGGTGAGTGTAACAGATAAGAACCTCCTGTCCTACTTTACCTGCTAACAAGATATCATCCATTTAGTGGATGATATAAATATGAGGCCAATTTGCTCGTATGCCACGGATGGCACGGTCTACAAATTTTTGGCATAAAGTCGGACTGTTTGCCATCCCTTGAGGAAGGACCGTCCATTGGTATCTTTGCATGGGTTGTTTGAAATTTGGAGAAGGGACACTAAATGCAAAACGCTTTTGATCAGCTGGGTGCAGTGGTATGGAGAAAAAACAATCTTTCAAATCTATAATGATTTTATAAAACCCAAGATGTATGGCAACGGGAGAAGGGAGCCCCGGTTGCAGGGCTCCCATGGGGACCATAGTTTTATTAATAGCTCTTAGATCCTGGAGGAGTCACCATTTCCCAGATTTTTTCTTAATGACAAATATAGGGGTATTCCACGTGGAGTTACTCTCTATAATATGGCCGGCGCAAAGCTGTGCCTGTACTAACTGCTGCGCGGCTTGTAACTTCTCATTTGTTAGAGGCCATTGGTCGACCCACACAGGCTCATTAGAGCTCCATGTAATTGATTCTGCGTGGGGTACAGGCACTTCAATGGCCTTTAGGATCAATTTCCAAAACCTTTCCTGTCATACTGACCATTAGCTTCAATATGTTGGGTAATGCCTGAGGAGTCTTTTCCTAATCCCTGTCCAGGATGATAGCCTTGAGAAAGCATTTGAGCGGTGACTGTACTGTTAGGACTGCACATGAGGATTCCCATCTGGGAGAGGATATCATGTCCCCAGAGGTAAACGGGAAGTCCGGGGATTACATATGGTTGTACTTGACCTGTGTTTCCTTCAGAGTCCTTCCAGTTTAACATTTTTGCACTCTTGTTGGGATTGTGACTTTGACCTATTCTTGCAAGTGAGTGAGTGTGGGTGTGAGAGGCCACTCAGAGGGCCAGTCCTCACCTCGAAGTATGGTACCATCTGCACCTGTGTCTAGGAGACCCTCAAAAGCTTTTCCATCTAGCCATAATACGAGCATGGGCTTGGAAGGGGAGATTGCATGTGCCCAGAAGGCATCTGATGATCCAAAAGCCTTAAGGCCTTGAGGACCCGCTTTTGTTGGATTAGAAGTGGATATCAATGGTAATAGGAGCAATTGAGCTATTCTTTGACCTGCCTGGATGGTAGATATTAGGTGTGGAGAGGCAGCCATGATTTTAATTTCACCTGTGTAGTCATTATTGATAACCCCGGGGAATATATGTAGTCCTTGCACAGTAGTGCTGCTGTGTCCGAGTATAATCCCAAAAGTTACCCTTTGGTAGAGGGCCCTGGACTCCGGTGGAAAGGGTTTGTACCCCCATTTCAGGAGTTAGTACTGAGTAGGTGGTGGCACAGAGGTCCAATCCTGCACTTCCTGGTGTTGCTCGGTAGAGGTCTGAATTGGATTGTTGCTTGCTGGAACAAGGCTGACTGCCCCATAAGCCTGTCTAGGTTTGGGGGCCTGGGGCTGGCCCTGATACCCATTTCCCTGTCTTTGTGAAAGAGGCCTTCCTTGTGCATCTGCTCGTGATCTACACTCACTAGCCCAATGTTGTCCTTTATGCCATCTAGGGCATAAACCTGGAGCCGAATTATATTCTTTAGATGAGTGAGGATTTTTACATTCCTTCACGAAATGTCCCTCTTTGCCACAATTATAGCATTTTTTAGTCTTATTCTGCTGTTCCAGATATTGTTTTACAGTAAAACATTGCAAGGCTGCAGCCATGGCAAGACCTTGTTGATAAGCGGCTCCAATATCAGAGCAAATCCGAATATAGCCAGACAAATCAACTTTTTTACGATAGGGTCTGATAGCTGCCTGGCAGGCGGCATTAGCATTTTCATAAGCTAGTTGTTTTACAAAGTCAGTGCGTACTTCTGCATTCCCAAATATCCTTCCTGCTGCAGTGATAAGTCTATGTACAAAATCAGCAAATGGCTCATCAGGGCCTTGCTTAATGCCAGTGAGTGAGGCGCTCAAGTCACCCTTTATGGGGAGCTTCCTCCATGCTATTGTAGCAGCTGTTTGTATTTGAGCATACAACCCAGGATCATATGTCATTTGTGCTGCATTCCCTGTATAGTTTCCTTCCCCTACTAACATCTCATAAGTCCAGGCATTTCCCACCTGAGCATTGCGGCGAGCGGTGTCGTGGCAACATTCAGCATATTCTGATTTCCAGAGGAGATAATCTCCTCCCGAAAGGGCTGCTCGTGCGATAGTCTGCCAATCTGTAGGTGTGAGCCAATTTTCCGCTACAGATTCTAAAATAGTAAGCTTATATGGGGCGGTGGCTCCATACTGAGCTACAGCCGTTTTTATTTCTTTAATGACTTTAAAGTCAAAACCGCCATGTTGTCTCGAAACCTGGCCTTGTGCATCAGTATTTTCAATAACTGGAAAAGCCACTGGTTCTACTGGTGTAACTGATGGAGTTGTTTGAGGTGGTTTCTGATATAAAGTGCTGCATCCTGGAGCTGATCCAGGACTAGGAGTAATAGTTTGGTGTGGTAGATAGTCTTTTGCCTTTTTTCCTATTTTTAGCTGCTCTAACTGTTCAAGGAGCTCTTGGTGTTGGAGTTCTAACTGAACTTGTTCTTTTAATTTCTCTATTTTTTCCCTTAGTTCTTGGTGGGGGTCTAAGGCTACCATGATTGTTTGTGGAGCAGAAGGCTTTTCTAAGATGTTACAGGGAGGAGGCTTTTGCTTAAGCGGCCAGTCAGGATTTTTACATTGTGCTGCTTCTGCCTCAAGACCACCCCATTCAGCTTCTTTTACTTTCAGTTCGGGGTAAAGGCGAGTTTTAGGGCAGACTACCTGATCTCCCTTCTCCTTTACTCTATTTTCCTTAAGATCAGTTTTTCTGTGAGGAGGAGTGGGGTTCTAATCTTCACTATCTAATGATATTAAATCCTCACTATTTGCCCTATCACTCTGAGTGGAAATGGTAGCGGCTTCTGGACTACAAACCGCGGTTTCTTTAGTTTCGTTTTTAAGAATTTTTTCACCCACTTTTACTACAGCAGCTATAGTCTGATCTTTTTGTTGAGTGCTAATTATATCATTAATAAGATTCCAATAAGCAAAAGTAGTAACTGGTACTTTCTCTGGACCAAGTACCTGGTAAAAATCTTTAAGTGCATCTCCAACTCTCATCCATCTTTTTTCATCTATTGTTCCTTCTTGAGGGAACAAAGGACAAACCTCTTTTAAAAAATCAAAAAAACTTAACAACTGCTTAACCTTAACCTTTACCCCTCGCATCTTTAAAGTCTCTTTTAGGCCCTCCACAAATACTTCGTGCTCACTTAATGCTTGTCCCATAATTGCGTTGATCTCTTACCGGGATTCTATGTTCGCTGGGCAGGCTCCCCCACGATGATCCCTTGTCTCCTCCGAAATGTGTCCGTCTTCTCTGATCAATGTTCCTCACTGGATCCCCCATGCTTGAGCCCCAGGTTGGGCGCCACTTGTCCCGGCCCACAGGACAGTCAACGGGTACCTATGAGAGGGGGAGCGGGAATGGGATGGAACAAGAGACGCGAGAGATGACAGCAAGACAGGATTCTGATCAAGCTGCCAAAGTTTATTGAAGAAACAGGGTATATATACTGAGGGGAAAAGGGCGATGATTGGTGGACCTAAAGTCGGGTGGCGGTTCAGGATTGGTGGTTGCCGATGCTAGTGTAAGCGGCGGTTGCTTTCAGCGCGAAGGGGAAATTTTGGCGCGAATTCTCTAAACTTCCTAGAAGGAGGCTAACAATAGATCAGGCTGTTTTGTATCAGCCCTGGCGGCCATGTTACAAGTCACCGGTGCTCCTGAAAAGTTGTGTAATAAATGTGCCACTGTAAAGGTCCCCAACAGATATTGTATGATTGGAACGAGGAAACTGGATGGTTTGTTAGGTTTTAATGATTTCCTGTAGATTGTATTGCATTCTCTGTTTAGATAATCATATTATCTTCAGATGATAAGAGGATTTTTATTTTATTGTAATCATTGTATAAATATTTAATTTTACTGTCTCACAACATTATTTAATACTGGATTGCAATGCTAATAAAATATTGAAATTAAATATTTGATTAATTAGGGCCTTAATTGCAATGAAATAAACTTCCAAATTTCAAATGATGTTGCAGCTTGTATATATATTCTTTTTATTATGTTAAGGGAGTTTACCTTTATTTGCACATGATTCATCTTTTTTTTTTTAATTCTTAAAGAATCTTTAGGTTACATAAGTATTAAATGAAAAATATACTCCCCCCTTCACTCTCACCTTCCCAAACTTTCCCACATTAAGTTCTTTCATTTGTCTAGCACATTTGTTGCAATTGATAAACATATATTGAAGCATTGCTACTAACCATTAACTATAGTTTATGTTATAGTGTACACTTTGCCCTGCACAATTTTATAGTTTTGAAAAATGTATAGTCGCCTCTACCTGTCATTGCAATGTCATGAGGGACAATTCCATTTTCCCAAAAATGTTCCCATGTTACACTTATTCTTCCCTCTCCCTCCCTTCAGAACCTCTGGTAGCCAGTGTCTTTAAGTCAATGATACAAGTTCTTCCATTGCTAGAGTCATAAGTTTATAATAGAATAATAATAATTCTGTTTTAGTCCAATGTTCTTTCCTCAATCTTGAGGATTTTGGGATGAAGCTGTCTACTCTGTTTGTGATTGAGAGGGGAGTTAAATCCCATGGGGCAGATGGATGGAACTGTCTTGCTTGCAGTTGTAGATACTCTCTTTTTTTGGGTGGGATGGGTGTTGCCCATCATCATCCTTTTCTTAGTAGTCATGGGTGAGGCTAATGGACTGGAGAGTAGGTGCTGTAACTCTTCTAAGATTTTGGGCTCAACTGGGATACGAAAAGCCAGAAGATTTAAGTCTCTGAAACATATACTTAAAAGTATAGTGTTAATTATATGTTCAGATGACAGGGGCAGAAGATCCATGTATGGGGCAATTATAAATATGTCTAACTCTGTTACATTGGGGGGCATATATTCCAAAGTAAGGACCACTGACAATTTGTTGCTGAATTCCTAAGATTCTCTGCTCTTCCTATAGTGCCTACATGTCTCTAGAGCCCTCAGGAACACCGATGTTTGGGGAACTATTTACTGTGTCAGTCAATTTGATCCTGCTAAGATGTGCATAAGCATAACCTCTAGAAAGACCTGCCAACTCACTTTGAAATCTCTTAGCCATGAAAAATCATTTATATTTAATATTTCCTCCTTTGGTCAAGGTCTTTTTACATATGCATCATTAGTACCAAGGGATTATCATCATTATGAAGTCATGAAATGAGTTAATTTTTGTTGAACACATTTTTATCAATTGTATGATTTCATTTAATCTCTTAATATGATGAATTTTATTGAATGGAATTCTGACTCACCATGTTAATTCAACAGAGAATACATGCACTAAATAGTTGATAAAAATAAAACTCAGACTTAAACACAAAACATTATTTCAAGATGGAACATTTATATCTATCATCCAAAGCTAGACACATACATTTTCTCAAAAATAGGGAAATATATTCACACACACACTCATACACACACGCAAAATTGGGGTAGACAAAGTTTTAATCATTACTACATTCCAAAATCAAATAGTGGGATTATTTTTTTATTTTCATTTTTCTTAAGAACATGTTATAAACTCACATTAGTCTTATGTCTGCTGGAGTGGAATAATTTGAGTATCTATGCAATTCCTTTAAAAGTGATTTCCTCATTTTTGTTTTCCATTTAATCCTGAGTAAATTTTTTTATTTTTTAATTATAGAAAAAAGTTATCATTTCCTTTCATTTTATGTTCCTAGGCAAAAATTTTTCAGCAAATGCTCTTAAGATTTTTTAAGAAATACACTCTCTGAACTTTTATAACCATTTACTTTTGATTTGTGTGTGTCTGTGTTTGTGTTCTAGTATAGTCTATATTAACTTTAAATCCTTCATCACTCTTGTTAGAGATATCTTTCCATTGTTAACATTTAGCAACAACCATATTTTAAGGGTTATCCCATCTATTATTTTCTATTTTGTTAATTTTTATTATCGCTATTGTTATAATTTTAAAATATTCATCTTTTAAGTTGTCATTTCCTTCCACAAATATGAAATATTTAGCATTATATCATAATATTTCCAAGCCCTTAACAAGTTTTTCTGAATTCTGAATTTTAGAATTTCATATTTTTATCAGAACATGTCTGCATGCTATCAATTACCTGAAATTTGCTGGTTTTTATTCGTGATTTATTATTTTCAAAATTTGCATTTTATCTGTGAAGTAAAAATGATTTAAATTCACTAAGTTTATTTTATATATTTTTGTGTATTTGCTAAGAGAGCTACTTTTAATTTTCAATACATTTTATAATAAGTTCAGCTTAGTCTGTGTGTTCTTAAAGTTAAACCACTCCTGTGTGTATGTACCATTGCAAGTAGGATCTTTATGTGAATAGGATCTTAAGTTTAGATAAGAATGAGTGTCTCACCACATTCAGGGTGGGTCTTAATCTTCTTACTGGAGATGTTTATAAGAGAATAAAATTCAGACAAAGAGAGAAAAAGCCATGGATGCAAAAAGGTGAAATCTAGAAGAGAAGGGACAGATCAGAAAATGCTATCATGTGCCTTGCCATGTGACAAAGAGCTACAGGATATCTTGCAGCTGGACTTTGGGAAGAAAGCATTCCCTAATGATGTATAGTTTAAGACATTTTTTTCAGCTTTGAAACTGTAAGCTTGTAAGATAATAAATTCCCACTGTTTAATGTCAACTTATATTATGGTATCTATTTTGAGCAACTTTAGCAAGCTAGGTCATCTGTCAAATTGTTTTATTGTCATTATGAATTTATTTCCAATTTAATTACTTAGTCAAGGAAAATAAGTAAAAGCTATCTAAATTATCTCTATTTGCAGACAATATGATTTTTCATATATAAAATCCAAATGAATTCACGAGAAAATAATTAGACCTGATAAATTAATTCAGCAAAGAAGTAAGTAAATGGAAAGATGTATATGGCATGAATTGGAAAAGGTTAACATCGTTCATATGTCAATATTATTCAAATCTATATGCAAATTCAATGCAACTATCAAAATTTCAGTAACCTGTTTTTTTTGTTTTGTTTTGTTTTTTGTTTTTCCAATTTCAGGAGCCACTCCTTAGATTCATATGTGACAGGAGATGAAAGTGAATAGCCTGAAACTTTTTCTTGTTAATTACTCTCTATATAAACCAATTTAATCACAAAAGCAAAACAAGGTATCTTCTCATCAATTTATTTATAATTACATATATCAATTTCATGATCGTTTCTAGGAAAAATGAGGTTATAGTTAAAGAATGTAGATATTATATTTTCAGTCATTAACTAAAACAATTTAAGACATTTTGCATAAATTTCCATATTCAGAATTTTTTTTCTTTTGCCTTTCCCCATGCCTGTCCTTTGTGTTTATATTTGTCTTTAGTGAAGTTAGAGTCTTCTCATTTTCTGTTATACTGAATCTGTGGATGTGAAAATCTTTCAATATATTTATAAAAGAAACGTGATTTTTTTCTTTCTTTTGCCTAGTCTTTTAATCTAATTTAATATTCATGATTGTTACATAAAGGCAATCATAATTGAAACAACAAATAATATTTTAAACCAAATCCACAATAATAAAGAATTTCTATGTCTAAAGACTCATGCTCAGAAAGGCAAAAGTCATTGCTAATCAGGCAACACAGACTTAAGAAGAAAAAATAGTTCTATTTTCATTCAAAGTCTAACCCATTTAGTTCTATATGTAAGGTATAAGGAAATGTATGAAAGATCAAACTTTTATTAACAAGTAAAAAACAAAATTATTCCTATTCAGATTGGCGTGTGAGAAAAAAGTGACTCACATAATATATAGTTTTCCTTTCTGGGAAGAAAAGTCCTAGATAGAATTAATTTTTTAGCTTCAGACCTTACAGGAAAACCTATGAAGGCAAGACTAATAATTATAAAATCACTGAAATTGTAGTTAGTTGTAATATAAAAAATGAAGCCCCTTCATTGAGAAAAAGTAACTAATCTATCTCAAAAATATGTTTGTACTAATACTTGGTAAATGGCCACAAAAATTGAGGAAATAAAGTTTAAGACTTCTGAAGTGCTAATTAGATGACACTCTGATAGGTACACATCACTAATATAAAATAAAATCTTAATTTCCAAATAACGTGCTTCCTCTTGTTTTTGATTTTTCAGTGTGGAAAGGAGTAAATTTACTATGAGACCTCTGCACGTTTTATTTAAATAAGGCAGTAAGAACAGATAAGGAATGTTCCACCTATGATCATCATCAAGAAACTAAAAGAAACATATCAGTTTTGTCTTTCTTGGATGAACTTTTATGACTAGTTATTACTGTCCATGGAAAGTGGCCATGGGGTCATCTGACATCTGAGGTTTCATTCTATATCTTCCATTTTTCTTCAGTGGGTTCCCATATTTCATATATGCTGTTATAATTCTGCTTCCTCTCATCAAACTGCATGATGACTTTGACATGAAGAAGGCAGGCATCTCTGCATTTGGTGCACTTTTAATTTTTTTTCTTCTACCTCACTTTCTGAACTGCTCATTCTATGCTGCTGCTACTTGTAGTAGTAGTAGTAGTAATAGTAGTAGTATTAGAAGTAGTAGTTCTTCTTCTTCTTCTTCTTCTTCTTCTTCTTCTTCTTCTTCTTCTTCTTCTTCTTCTTCTTCTTCTTCTTCTTTTTCCTGCTCTTTTTTAGCTTGATCTGATGCATCTCAATGAGGATTTGAGGTTTCTTAAAGGACTGTTCTCCAGTTATATCATTTGCAATACCTCCCTCTGCATTAACACTCTCTTTCCCAGTCTATCCAGTACAATAGAAATATTTGAATCCCCTTTTGCCTACTTTCCAGAAAGACACCCATATAGGCATGTTATTGTTGATCTTCACAAGCTCCTCATAGTTAGAGCAGGCAACAGTCTACTCCTATCTTTTGCCTTGAGTACTCAACATAGTCTTCTGTAAGCTAAAAGTAATTCCATTGGAGGGGCATAAAATTGCTCTTGTCTACTCTAATTTTCTAGGATGCTTTCTTTATGCTGTTGCTTGAAATCTTTTTCTGCTTTGAATGACTTATACAACAGCTCGAGTTTTGTAGGTTCTAATTGCAGATGCACTTCGGATGCCCTGTCATAGCCTTCCCAAGTAAACAACTGTATCTGAACCATTGAAATGGTTCCTTTAGTGTATCAAAGAAACTTTATCTCCCACATAACTAACTTCATCTGAATTCTTCCCTGCATAGCATAGGGCTTCTCTCTCATCACTCTAGATTTGGGTCAAATTAAACAGAACATGGATCTAAATTCCACAAATATTTTGCAATATTTTCTAGAATCCTGAGATTTCAGACTGTAATCCATCTCTTAGACTCAAAAGCCATGTCAATATCATCGGCATACTCATCTTCATCCTCATATTCATTATTATCGTCTTTTTCCAACTGTGAATTGACCACATGTAGGGCTCACTGACAGGCCACCAAACTCCTGCCTTGCCTTTCAGTATCTGGATGTCTCCCGAACCCTCAGGAGTCTAATTTTGAGGCAGTTTTATTTTGGAATTTCCCTGAGTTTTGAAACTACTGATGATTTTCCATATTCATTATATTATCAGGATTTTTCTCCTTTTTAAGTTTTCTGATGATTAATAAAGTTTGGCATCTGAAATTATGTTTTCTCACATTCATTTTATTCTTAGGGATTCTCTCCAGCTGTATTCTCTGGTGTACTTTGAGAGCTGACTTATGACTAACATTCATTACAACCACAGGATTTCTCCCCTATGTGTGAGGTCTGACCTATACTTGAAGGGGTGGGAGCCCAGAGACCAGGATGTCACCCCTTAAATGAAACACAGCCCAAAGCACATAGGCATTGGTTTAACTGGGACACTTACTAGTTAAAAAGTAACACACCTCCCCGAAGGAAAGAAAGTATTAATGGTCCTACAAATTTTGATATCCTCAAGTCTGTATAACTTTTAGAGAAACTCTGTTCTCATACCCTATGGAACATCTTTGTCCTGTAATCCCTTATATTCACCCTCCTTTTCTTGTTTCTTTGTGGAGTGCTAAGTTCGTTCTTGAACTGGTCAACGTGGAAGACTCTTCTGTTTGTAAGTCCCAAAAAAGCTCATGTCTAACCATTTGTCTAGTGTGTACTTTGGTCTTAGGATTGCCCCAACTCTTACCTTTCAAAGTTGGATTGAAACAGAAGGTTTACCCATATTCTGTACATTCAAAAGGTTTCTTCCCTCTGTATATCCTCCAATGTAGAATAAGAGATAATTTGAGGCTGAAGATTTTCTCACATGCAATATACTCATAGTTTTTTTTCCTATATCTGCTTTCTAGTGGAAGGTTTGGCTTCTTACAAAATGAGCATTCATATTGTTAAGTTTCAAATGCGTCCTTTGTATTTGCTGATGCTGGGATAAATTTTGCTTCTTGAAGACTACTTCCCATATTCATTACATTCAAACATTCTACTTCTCTTTATGAGTGACAGCTTGCTGATTGTATTTTCACTTTCATTTCAGAGCTTTTCACCCATGAGTACTCCATGTTGTTTTATTAGAGTTTAATTCTATCCAACAGACATTCTCCCACATTCACTAAATCATAGTCATTCTCCCTTGAGTGAGTTTCCTGATAGGCAATTAATATTACTATAACAAAAAAAGCTTTTCCCATTTTCATGGTCTCCACAAGGTTTCTCTTTTTGTGGCTAAAGGAGATTTATAACATCTGGAATTCTTTCCTACATTCATTACAATCAAAAAGTTGTTCCAAAGTCTGAATCTCTAATGCTAAAATAGATCCTAATTTTTTAAAATTTTTGTTGTAGTAACAAAGGTGAAACTCAACTTTACTCATTTTAATCACTTTCTGGTATACAATTCAGTGTTATTAGTTATATTCAAAATATTGGCCTGTGATTGCAACCAGCCATTACCCCAAATTTGCCAAAACATCAATCAGAAAGCCTGCATCCATTAAGCAAAAATTCTCCCTTTCACACCCTCCCCTTGACACCCTGGTAACCATAATATGTTATTTGTATCTGAATTTGCTATTCTAGATATTTCACATAAGCATGATTTACAATACTGGCCTTTTTGTGTATGGTTTATTTTCACTAAAAATGATGTCTTATAGGTTCATTCATGTTCTGTTGATTTCTTCCTTTTACTATATACAAAATGTTGCTCTCTGGAATGATTTTAATCCTATATACAGAGGTCCAATTTCTTATATGTATAAACTCTATAAATGTCTTTACATAATTCTATTACTAATAATTAATTGTGAAATATAATTCAAACATACTAATATGAGTCATTTTGACAGATTTTTTTCTCTAGATAAAACAGTGTTTATTTCCAGATTAAATGTTTTTTATTAATAACTATTTCTCTCTTTAGATGCTGTTATGGTGTTATTGATGAAATCAAAATTCCACTAATACTCATCTTATTTTTCCTAGCTTTTCTGAATAAAGTAATCCACATTTTACCTTTCTGTCTTTTTGCCATTAGGAGTGGAAAATTATTAAAAACTCTGATTTTTTACTATCTTCAATGAAAGCTCTATCCACACTGTCATCATTGCTGTTTTTTACACACATTAATCACTCTTGCCTTATGTCCTTACTACATGACATAACATCTCTTTAGGGAACTTCCACTTGGAAAACCATTGCTAAAATCCATGGTTCCTCACCTTGTTCCAACTTGATGATTATCTCTGGCTTAGTAATGCATTATTCCAAACAAGCAAGATTGCCATAGATCCCCAGCATCACAAACTTATGCAGAGGCCTTGAGTATGTTTTGATTGCTGCCACTTTCCAGAGGTAAGCCGCAACAGTCATATCCCTGAATGGCAATGATCTCTGAATCGGTTCACTTTCTACAGCTCTAAGAAATATGTAGAAGTATGAAAGTTTTGCTCTGTCTTCTGAAACTTGACTAAAAACTCACATTTTGTTACATTTTGCAGTGTCTTCCTGATGCCACCAAAAATGCTTTTGACTAATGAAATCTACTGTGTTCTTTTTTGGCCTCTTCCTCCTTGGTTCTGAAGCTCCTGTGAGGAATCTTGGTTCAAATGGGTGATGTTACATATGGGATACCTATTCCTGTTTCCCTCCTTATTCTAGGAATCAGAACTTTGGCTAAATAACCACCATACCCTTGGTTAATGCCTCACCTACTGCAAAGAGAACATACAGGCTTTACTAACTCTAAGGAAGAACTGCCAACCTCGCTTTGGTCACCCTCAAGTAGCCAGTCTCCTCACTAAATCTAGAAATATCGCAAGTTTTTAATTAAATTTACACCTCGAATTTTATTTTTCAAAATACTATTACAAATTGAATTTTACAATTTTATTTTCTAAATGTTTTTCCCTAATAGGAATACAATTGATATTTGTTTATTGATCATCTATCCTGAACATTTTCTAAATTCATTTATTCTGCATTTATTTTTGTAGGTTTTGTTGATTCTCTACTACCTGAAGTTCTGTTTATCCCTTCATTATCTTTAGGGCCTTTTTATTAGTCAGCCGAAAGGGGTGCTGATGCAAAGTATGAGAAATCTGTTGGCTTTTATCAAGGGTATTTACTTGAGGGTAAATGTTTACAGTTATAAGGCCCTAAGGAATCCAACTCAAGGGTACCATAAGAGGTATTTTCTCAGCCAAAGTCTGTGGCCATGCTTTGATGCAATTTGGCAGGAGATATCTGTGAGTGTTCAGCCTTCCTCCTAAGGCCCTGTGGACCTAGCTTCCTCCAACATCAGCTGTAGGCTGGTATAGAGCTCAGCTTCTCTGCTCTCTTCACAAGGTCACCTGTAAACTATTAGGCAAATGGCTCATCTCTCTTTCCAGAGCCTCAGTAAAGTCTATAGAGCTGTCTCTCTTCCTCTGTGTATCTTCTTTGCATATCTTCTACTTCTGTGTTTTCTTGATGGAGTGTCCATTTACATAGCCCACAAAGGGGGCTGGGGACACAAACTGAGTCACTCTAAAGATTTGGTTGAATCAAAGCCTTAATTGTAACATAATTGAATCAAGTCAATCTAATACAATCAAAGGATATGATGTCCAGAGGAACAGACCAGTTTACAAACATAATCTATATCTCTTTTTGGAATTCATAAACAATTTCAAATTGCTACAGCTTTTATTTTATTTTATGTTTTCTTATGGTTTATCACTGGAAAGCACCTTCAATAAAATGTTGAACATAAGTGATGAAGTAGACATACTTGCTATTAGTATTGGGGGGGAGGTATTCATTCTCTCATTCTGAAATTTTACATTTTTCATAGAGAATATTTGTCATATTCCTGGTTTGCTGAATTTTTTTTATCATGAATGGATATTGTATTTTGCCTAATGCTTTCTTTGCATGTGTTCATCTGAGCATAAGAATTTCCTCTTGTATTCTGTTAATATGGTGAATTGTAATCATTCATTGCAGATTAAAAAGTATCTTATATGCGTCTATAACCCACATTGGGTCACGTGTATTATCTTTTTGTAATTTACTAGATTCTGTTTGCTAACATTTTGTTAAACATTTCTGGACTATAAAAATGAAGGATGTTGGTCTGTAAATTTTATTATTTTAATGACTGTCTAGATTTGTTACCAGGGATATATGAGCCTTTTTTATCTCTGATGCTGGTAAGCTGTGTTCTCTTTTTTTAATGTATTCATCAGACTTGTTAGAGGATATTTATTAGATATATTCTTCTTTAGAAAACAGTTCTTGACTTTGTTCATAGACTTTATTCTTTTCAAATTTGATTGATTTTATCACATGCTTTTTATTATTCTAATTCTCTGACTTCTTAAAGTGAGAGCATACATTATGGATTTTATGTATTTCTGCTGTTCTAATATAGACATTAAAATTTATGTTTCCTGTAAGACCTATATCTTGTTCATTTAGATGTATACTATGTTCATTATGATTAAATTACAATTTTTTTTTCTAATTTCCCTCATCTATTACTTCAGGAACATAACCAGAGATGTTGTAGATACATTTATTATTTTAAGGGTCATTGACAAACCTAGCCATTAATTCAAATGTAGAGACACCATGTAGGTTACAGAATGTCTGCTTTGAATACACAAGAGAGTTTGGCAATTTAAAGTCTATCTCTTTAAATTTTTATAGACTTTCTAAACACTTCCAATGCAGTTTATGATATATCAAATGAACTTATTATTTTAATACATTGCTTTTTAATTCTACACCTTTAACATGATGACATTAACAGTTATTTTACTTTAGCAGTAAAAGGGAAACTACTTTCTCCATTATTTTATGAAAAAAACACGAAGATCCCCAAAAGGAAAAAAAAAAAAAGGTTATCTTCCTTTACCACCACTTTAATATGAAGATTGAGGTGGCCTCTGACAGGGTTCTCTGTTATGAAGTTACTTTTCATTATTCATATCAATTTATATTTCTATTTAAAAATGGCTCCTTGGAATTAGCCATTTAAATACTTCAGATTTGACAATGCATTTATAAACTCCTTATAATTAACCATAACAATACAGACTAGTTACCTTACCTTTAAATAAGCTTATTAAATCACACTTAGCAACCAATGAAATTTACCTTTATTAATTTTAAAGTCTTTCAAACCTCATTCTGTTCTGTGAAACTCAGTCATTTTTCTTTGAGACAGATCTATATTTCATTAAACTTGAACTTACAATTTTCATAATCTTAAAGAATTAATATATATTAATTACTAAATGTAATATAAAACTTCCTCCCAGTGTGGGACATGACTCCTGGGGATGAGCCTCCCTGGCATGGAGGGTCTACTACAAAGTGCCAACTGGTAATACAACTGGAAAAAGACCTTGAATAAAAGGGGGAAAAGGTAAAGACAATTAGTTCATATGGTTAAGAGGCTTCAAAGTGAGTTGGGAAGTCATCCCAGAGGTAATTCTTATACACTTCTCAGTAGGACCTCATAGACTTCCAAAGTGGATATCACCCAAAATAGAGGGGCTCCTGAGAACTCTGGAGATACCTAGGACCTATGTTAGGGCAGATAACCCTGGAGTTTTGTGCCTTGCCAGTAGTAGGCCTTACTTTGGAATTTGTGCTCCTGAGAGTGAGAGTTGGACTCAAATATTTCTTCCCTGCACATGGTTCATCTGCCCCTTCTATTCAAACCTGTATGTGGTGCTGGAGTTTGTAGGTGTACATCCAGAGACTGAAGTCTTTGGGCTGTCCCTGTACCAGCTGGGCCCAGAATCTCGGTGGAGGTGCAACTCCTACTTTACAGCCCAATGGACATACCCAGGACACCTGGTGAGGAGATGATGGACAACAGCCATCCCAGGGAATGGAGAGAGTCTGAAGCTGCATGCAAGATAATCCCATCCATCTTATCCATTGGATACAAACCCCCTCTCAATTGGAGGTGGAGCAGACATCACCATGCCAGACTTCTCAGGATTGGGGAAGAGCTATGGACTAGAGTGGACTTACTGGTATTCTATTTTAGACATATTCTGATTCAAGCAATGGAAGAAATTAAAACATTGTTGTGGAGCCAGTGGCCACTGGATGCTCTAGAGACAGGGAGAGGGAAAAGCAGTTGTAATACAGGGGCTTTTTCAGGACTTGGGAATTGTCCTGAGTGACATTGCAACTACAGATATAGGCCATTTTATATCATCATATAACATACAAAACTGTGTGGGAGAGAGTGTGGTCTACAATGTGAACTATGATTCATAATTAATGGTTAAGCCCCAGAATGTGTATATCCATTGCAGGTCATAGGCCACACTAATGAAGGATGTTTATGTGGGAGGTTGTGGGAGGTGTGGTAGGTGGAGCACATGGGAATCCATATATTTTTAGTGTAACATTTTTGTAATCTAAGTATCTTAAAAAAAATTATTAAAAAAAAAAACTAAATTATTTGATTGGTATCCTATAAACCTAGGTGAATTAGCCAAAGGGGTGCTGATGCAAAATACCAGAAATCTGTGGGTTTTTATAAAGAGTATTTATTGGGGATAGAAACCTACAGTTACCAGGCAATAAAGCATAAGTTACTTCCCTCACCAAAGTCTGTTGCCACATGTTAGAACAAGATGGCTGCCAATTTCTACAAAGGTTCAGGCTTCCAGGGTTCCTCTCTTCCCAGTGATCATTTCTTTTCAGGCTCAGCTGCTCTATTCTCTCCACAAGGCCAGATGTGTACTATCAGGTGAATATGCATCTTCCTGTGGCCTCTGCCTTTGTTTAATGGAGACTTCTCTCTTCCTGACTTATCTGCTTCTCTGTGTGTTTACTTCCCAGGCTCCAGGATAAAAATTACAAGTTTCCTTTGAAGCACTGTGGTTTCTCTGTGAGTCCCCACCCAAGGGGGTGGTGACTCAAGGTCATACTAATGTGGCCCAGTCAAAGCCCCAATCATTATTAAATCAAGTAACGGTGAAACCTCTGAGTACAATATAATCTAATATGCCCAGAGGAACAAATCAGTTTACAAAGCTAATCCAATTTCTATTTTTTTGGAATTCATAAACAATATCAAATTGCTACACTAGGGATATTAAACTCATGCTAAATAAAATTGAAGCTATTAAATTTTATGCAAGGAATGTATTTTTCCATTCTTCAAAGTCAGCTAAAACCTCTTTCCTATAATAAAATTTTAAATTGTGAATAATTTTAAAAGCCTATAGACTACGAGTTTCTGGAATAATTATAACTGTTTAATTTGTTTTAATCATAATTTAAAAATATCTTTCCATAGCGTTCAAGGACTTTTTCCTTTATTTATTGAAATTTAGTAATAGGAGTATAAACCACCGCATTAATCAGCCAAAAAGGTGCTGATGAGAAGTACCAGAAATTTTTTGGTTTTTATAAAATTTATTTATTTGGGGTAAAATTTACAGTAACTAGACCCTAAAGAGTCCAACTCAAGGTACCATAAGAGATACGTCACATGAAATGCCTGTTGAAACATGTTGAAGCAAGATGGTCAGTGACATATGTAAGTGTTCAGCCTTCCTCTTTTCTCTTAAAGCTTTATGGTCCTGGCTCCTTCTGATCTCAGCTGTAGCCCGAAGGGCTCATTTCTTTGCATGCTCAGTTTCTCTGGTCTCTTCACAAGGTCAGCTGTAAACTATTGGGTGAAAGGCTGATCTCTATTCCCAGGGCCACAGGATCCTCTTCAGTGTCTATGAAACTCCTTTCCTCTGTTCTCAGGTATCTGCTTCCATGTTCTTGATTGGGCACCCATTTATATAGCCCACCAATGGGGCAGAGTCTCAGTCTTCCATGCCCTAATGATAGGGTCGATTCAAATCCCTAATCTTGACTTAATTAAGTAAATGTACAGCCTTTGAATTTAAATCTATCAAAAGGTATTGTTTCCAGAGGAATAGATCAGTTTACAAACACAATCAATATTTATTTTTGGTATTCATAAATAATGTGAAACTGTGACAACCACCTTTATTTTAAGGCTGTTAAAAGGCTTTATTGGGGGAATTACAGGATAAACTATGATTCTTAATTCCCCAGGCTAGTAGATAAATGCTTATTTAATTTTTAAGAATATGAATACAGCTCTCTTAAGAATTTTCACTTGTTAATTTGATATATACATCCTGATGTATGAAGATATAAACTGAACAAATAGGAAGACACAGAGTTAGACACAAACACACAACTCACTGATGTTACTTATAATTTCCATTATCTTACAAAATAAATTTAACTGTAAAATAACATTTAAAAGATCTCTATGAAGGCTATTTATGCTCATTTTAATCTGAACTGTGTCATGCAGTTTTGTACAAGAATGTATTCTTTTTAATCATTGGCTTACAACCAAATCATTCCCAATGTTTTAAATTGCAATGTACATTTTACTTTACTTCAGTGTTTTTCTTATTTCCATGTTGACTTTGACAGACTTTGGATGAGCAACACTAATTCCAGTATATACTCACTGAGATCATTGAAGTCTCAAGGAAACTGGTTTCTCTCTTGACTTGCTGCTTTTAGGAACCCCAGCATTTGAGGTGGAGACCCCCATATCCCAGTCCTTGGGAATAACAAGACTCCAGCAGCTGCTGGACTGGAAGAGTGGACATCAAACCCCAAGGGTTGAGAATTCCACCAGACAGCAATCTAGTCCACTCCTGGAGTTATGAGAAATGAGGGTTATTAATGCCAGTGGAAGAACGGAACACAGGGGTGTCTCAAATTTGCCTGCTCCTGAGCCATAGGGGGCAAAAGTTGTCATGTTACTAACAGGGGAGAATAGAGTAGTTACCTTCACAAAGGTGAAGTCAGCCCTGAAATAACCATAAACAAAGGTAAGGTTGAGGCTGATTTTTAGGTTACCATTCACCATTATCCAATTTGTAACAAGAGAAACCCAAATCTGATTTACAAGTTCCTAAGCATGAGCAGACTGATAAAGTTAAAGCAAGCACAGATTAGAATAGAAGAGAGAAATTTACACACTTAGCATAGGAAAATACCCGACTTTGGAATCATCTTTACACAAATCTCCAAGCATCCGTCCGTGGCAGAAACCTTAAGTGGGACCCTCCAGCTTTGTTCCTTCAGGAAAATCCCTGGGCAACTGCTAGGTATGAAGTTAATGGGCCAGAGAAGCCCTGCACCCAACAAGACAAAAAAATGGGACTTCTATGGAGGCTGCATCCCATTAGTTATCTCCTGCAAGTGGTAAAGCCCTGCAAGGCTTTTTCACTGGAAGGATTAGAGTGTTGCAAGAGAATAAGCAGAGAGCTAAGAATAGCCAGGAACCTTTTAATTATGAGCTGGAGGTGGGGGAGGTTTAGTAAACAGCCTAGTTCTTGATTACCCATTTACCCCCCTCATTAGGCACAACCAAGCTTAGAGAAGTCCAGAGTGCAGGCTAGGACTGAGTAATTGGTTCCCATGCTAATTAAGAAATTAAGACTCTCACCTGCCACATCAAGGGTCACCTGAGGCTCCTCTGGTTGTTGAATCACACATGGCCTGAGACCCAATTTGTCCTGTCCTGGGGCAATGCTCCAGTGGTGCACATGGTGAGGAAGCTTGGGTCCAGTTTCCTACTGATGTCTAGCCTGAATTTGGGTAAACTTGAGGTGATGGCACCGTTAATGCTGGCTTTTCAATGGTGAGCCTATCCCAGAACCTTTGCCCACTGATCCTTACTTTCTCCATCTTGGCAGTGTGGTCTCAATTGCTCAAAATTGAGAAGGCTGTTTCTAAAAGGGAGTTAACAGAAATTTGGGGGACCAAGGGTAGTTTCTGCAGGTTACTATGGATATCCAAGGCAGACTGGTTGGTTTTCTAGGTGCTACCTCTGAGTAATTTCCCTGAGCTTATAATTGACTGGTTTGGTAGTGCATGTCCTCATTCCTTTAAGAAGACATGACCACATGATCTCTGTTCCTTAGCTCTGCCTTTCCTCTTCTTCTTTCTTACTCAGGTTTAACTGGAATTCAGGGTCCCATGCACAAGGCACTCTGACCTGTACTGTGGCCATGTGGTATGGCAGGAAAAGATTAGCCTCTTCCTTTAAGATGACCAATAGGCAGGTTGTCCCAATTACTGAAAAGACATCCCAATGGGGAGTCTCCTGGAATGCTAGAGAAGCTGCACACATTGTTCTAGGAAGAAATTTAAAAAAAATCTGTAAGCAGGATCTGTTGTCCCAGATCTGGGCTAGACTGAAATTTTGCCTTCCAAACAGAACTTCCCAAGCTGCTTAAGTCTTGTGGGATGTTTGGAGTTGCTTTTCTTGTTTCAGGCATCCCAGAAATCACAGACACCATGTGCCTAGGTGCCCTGGGATAAACTAGGTCTTGGGACATATCCAGACCTCGTTTTGTACCAAAGCTACCAAATTGTGTGTTTCATCCTAGAAATGGGGCTGACTTGAAACCATTCTTTTGGCCTCCTATTGCAGAGGTCTTAGAAAGGTTGGCTATGGGAGAGACTGCTACCAGGGATCAAGTTTGTAGTTAAACTGTACATAACAGAGATGCAACACCTATTATCCAATTATTTAACACCTACTCTCTAATTCTTTGGATTCACCCAGGACAACTAACAAGGAAATAATGATGGGCAACAACCATCCCAAAGAACAGAGAAAGTCTACACCTGCAAGCAAGAGAGTCCCATCCACCTGCCCTTTGGGATCTAAGCCCCCTCTTAGTTAGAGGTGGAGTGGAAATCACCATCCCAGAATCCTCAGAATTGGGGAATGAACAATGAATTAAAGTAGACTTACTGTTATTCTACTCTAGACTTATTGTTATTCTAGCAACGGTAGAACTTTTATTGTTGTGGAGGAAGTGGCCACCAGAGGTTCTGAGAGGAGGGAGAGGGAAAAATTGGTGTAATATGGGGGCATTTTCAGGACTTTGGAATTGTCCTGAATGACATTGCAATAATGGATACAGTCCATTATATATCTTGTCATAACTTACAAAATTGTGTGGGAGAGTTTAAAGTATAAATAATCCCACACTTAGTGGCAATGCTCCAATATGTGTTCATTATTTGTAGCAAATGCACTACACTAATAGAGGATTTGTTAATGTGGGATAGGGTAGGAGGGGTAGGAGTGGGGCATATGGGAATCCCCTATATTTTTTATATAACATTTATGTAATCTAAGTGTCTTTTTTTAAAAAAAATTAAAAGCATTTAAAAAAAAGAGGTGCTCTAAAAGCAGAGACTGATGTGCAGCTTAGAGGCAAACAGCTTCAGGGGTCCCAGAGGTAATGGATTAAAAGAAATTTCAGAGTCTCCCAGGAGCTGAGTAAGGAACAAACCTCTGAACATGTCCCAAGATGAGATTTTTGGAGCCCTCACTAATAAAACAAAAGATGACACAAACATGCTTTAATTAAAAATTTAAACTCACCAGTCATCAGTGTGGTTCAAGCATTACTTGTCTTTCTATCTCTTGCCATGGCTCACCAAATGTGTTTGCAAAGTATCTGGGTACTAAGCTACTAGTTTCTTGGCTTATTCCATGTAAAATAATTTAAGGACATTCCATAGGGTAGGCAAGGGACTAAAGAGATTTCAAGAAACAAGAAAAGAGTACACAGTCATAAACATGGATGTGGGCATGCTACAGGATGAGTTGTGCACCTGGGGCCCCAGGTCAGGTATTTTTAAAGTCTTTTTCCTCCCCCTTTATAATTTGGGGAGGGGCCCCACCTGTTTCCTGTTCTGACTGTTTGCCCCACTTGTTATTTCTCAGGGGGCCATAAGTGAGGCTTTTTGTTTGAATTAGTTAATTGATTTATAGTATAATGTATCTGAAAGTTAATATTATTTTTACTCTGATTTGGACTTTTTTTCTAAACAAATAATATTTACCATTTATTGTAACATATATACAATTTAAAATATCCCATTTTAAATAATTCAAGTGTACACTTCATTGGTTTTAATTACATTCACAATATTATGCTGCCTTCACCAACATACATTACACAAAATTTTTCATCACCTTACTCAACATCTATTCACATTAAGCAATAACTCCCCCATACCCTCAGGACCTGTTGGTCAAGTTTCATTAATATTTTACATTTGCTTGGAGAATATTTTCATCCTTTGTTTGTTTGCTTCTTTCAGTTTCCTCTTACAGATATATCAATTAGAACAGGCTCATAAATTGTCTTGTTGAAGTATTTTATATTTATCAAAACCTTTTGGATTAACATATAATTTTCTTACATGTTTTGAAGCCTACTTTTCTGATGATAGATGGAATTGATACAAGTAATGTAGTTTCCATAACTAACTGTGCCTATTTCAACTACTCTTAGAGAAGATTATTTGAATGGTATAGTTGATAGAATTTTAGCAATTCTATAACTTTTTTCCACCCTAATAATGAGTGAGGAGAATAATAACAAAGGTCAACAATCTCTTCATCTGGGACAGATTACCAGTGTCTCCTGCCATCCTTAATTCCTCCCTGAACAAGGGTCTAGGATCTAAATATGCTGGAATAATTATCTTGTGAAGATGTTCTATATTTGTACTTTGAACTCCAGATGAAGGAAGAAATTTCTTACCTTGTTATAAAATATTGTCTTCTTGGAAATGAGGTGGAACTAATATGGCATTTTAACTCTCTCTCTCATTATTGAAGATATATATTCCTTGGAAACCCTCAGTTGTGTCAACTTCTATTAAAAAAAAAAAAAAACAAGTTTATTTCTTACATTTGTTCAACCCTATAATAAATCTAGGCTCAATCATAAAATTCTCCTAGCCAATTTATTATCTCATCTATGATTATAATTTTGGCTTGGAACTTGTATGACCATAAGACGCTTTCTACCATCTCTGCGGATGGTTCCTGCCATCATTTATTAGAAGAAGAAGTCCTCTTTCTTCTTTCTAAAGAAACCCAACACTTACAAGTGCCCAGTTATTTTACATGACAAATATCTCTAGTTATCTACAAATTTGCAGAAATATGGTTATCTATATAAATTTAAGAATGGCACCATTGAATCTATTCAGCTTTCTAAGTCATTATCCTCAGATGCTCTATTAAGACTCAGCATGAATCTGAATATCAGAGTTCTTATGTAAGCAATTAAGTTCTATTATTAGTCAACATAACTTCATGGAAAGAGTAAGTTGCAAGAAAGAAATAGAATTTTGTTGCTGTGCACTTTGGAACAATTGGCTTTTTTATTATAGCTAGGGTCTGTGAGAAGACATAAATGAAGATAACATAAATTAAAAAGTCTTACTCTCAAACATCAAGCAAAGACAGACTGGAAGAAAGTACAAAAAAGTATAAATAACTTAATGTAAAATATATATCGCATATGTGTATTGTATGCTTTATTAGTCTATATTTTAAATTGTAGCTAAAATATCTAGAGGTATTATTTAGCACTGAGCATAAAAAAATGCTCAAAATGATATTGCTCAGTACTATTTTATCTTAGTTAACAAATTTCTCATTTACTTATGCATAAATTTAACTTTCTCCTTCTTCCTTAATAAAGGATACATAATTCTTAAAATAAAGATGGTTGTCAGTTATTTAAAGAGTTCTAATATTTTGACATTTAAAGGAGTTAAATTTTAGTTAATAATCTCAATGTTGATGCATTAATGCTTTTATTCATCAAGCTTTCTGTTTCTATTCTTTGATCCATACTCTAGTATGATTTTGTGATATCCAGAATTTTAAGATAATTTCAACGGTCTAATTGGTAATGAAATATAAGTAACTAAACTCTAAAATAAATTTTACCATCTTAAAATAAGACAATAATTACAAAATATGTAAAATACTAATAGGTTAAGCACTTACATATATTTGAAATTTAGTAACCTTGAACTGTCGGACTGAGGTTTTAAGTCAGCACATTTCCCCGCCTATTTCCTCAAGGCAACCTTCACCTCATTGACTGTAGATGAGGGGGTTCAGAGCAGGGATGCCAATAGTATAAAAAGCTGGCACAATCTTGTCACGGTTAGCTGACCTGTAGGATTTGGGACTCATGTAAGTAAAAATAGCAGCTCCATAAGTTAGTCCCACACAACCAAATGTGAGGAGCAGGTGGTAAAAGCCTTTTTGTGGGCTTCTGTGGATCGCATATGGAGAAGCAGCTAGGATAAGACTATAGGAAGTCAGGATGAGGGAAAAGGGGACCAGAGGCATTAACACACAGCAGATATACATGACATTTTCAAAGACTGAAGTGTCAGCACAAGCCAAGCGCACCAGCATAGGCGACTCAGAGAAAAAATGATTTATTTCATTTGCACTGCAGAAAGGGAAGCTCAGGGTAGCAGCAGCTTCATTGAGTCCATCAGCTGCTACCAGGAACCAGGACCTTACAGTCATTCTCAAGCATAATTGCCAGCTCATGAGGATGGGATATTGAAGGGGTTGACATATGGCCACATAGCAGTCATAAGACATGGCTGCTAGGAGGAACTCTCTCTCTAGGGTGAAGGAGACAAAGATCTGTAACCCATATCCAGCCAGGGAGATAAACTTCTTGCCAGTCAGAAATCCAGAAGCCATTTTGGGTGCAATGGTGCAAACCAGCATCAGGTCCATAGGGAGAGTTGGCTCAGTTGAAAGTACATGGGTGTGTGAAGCCTGTGGTCCTGGTGGATCAGGAGAATCATTATGGCATTACCCAGCAGCAAAACTATACTTATTGTCAGCACCCCTGTATAGAGAAAGAGATGGACTCTTGTGTGTTGAAAGAGTGCTAGGAATATGAACTCTGAGGTGGTGTTACTCTTCTCCATAATTTCTGTTCACTGCAAATAGAGACATAGAGTTCAATGCAAATGGAGATATAAATAAGGAAAGGGTCTCCATCATTCTAATAATCTTGGGTTGGCTGTATGTATAATTTCCTGGAAATGTACTGGATTTGGGATTCACATCTGGATTCAAAGAACTAACTTCCCATTTAAGATAGTCCAACTCGGTCTACTTTTTCATACCTCTGTAGTGATACTTTTTTAATGTTTTGATTGAAGATAAAGCATTGACCAAAAATAGAAAAAAGCTATATTATAAAGTCACTAGATTATTTTTTAGCTTCTATTCAATTGAAATATTACGTCCACAGACTAGTTTCAGCCACAATCACATTTATAAATCAGCAGTGTTAGTAATACTCACTATAAATCCTTATTAAAAATTCTACATACATTAATCATCAGCTCCCATTCTCAACACACATTCTAACTCCTAGTAACCTATACACTAGAGATTACCTCCATGAGCTATATAACCATATATATATTTCATATTAGTGAGAACATACAATATTTGTCCTTTTGTGTCTAAAATAACATTCTCTTATGAATTTTAACAGGTATATTATCGTAATACAGGGTGATAATAACCGGGTGGGTTGAGGGAAAACACATCAAATGTAAGATATTACCTATAGTTAGTCATAATATTTTGACGATGCTATTTCAGGGTTTATAATAAGTATTTCACAGCAGTGCAAGGTGTTGGTGCTGGCATGATGAATTAGAGTCCTGTATGATGATATGCATGTTTGTTTTGTAAGTTCACAATTTTTAGTATACATTTATTGTTTATGAATGTTTATGTATGATTGATAAACTTCAATAAAAATATTAAAAATGGAAAAAGCTATTAAATTCTAAATAAATTAATGCTTTTAATATTTTAATAATATTTGTTTTATTATTATATTGTGCATTTGTTATGTGTACAGTAACTGAAAATATCCAGTTGAGAAAAGAAACACTCAATTTAGCATCCTGTCTTTACATTTGCTTGTCATATATTATTTATAATCTATATTTTGAAATATAAGTACATTTATATTATTTTAAAATAAACAAGCTGCACCTGTTTTATTGTGGGTTATAAAGACCAAAGGATGGGATAGATACCTAAGAATAAAACAAAGTCTCCCCTCTGAAGAAAAATTACAATATAGAAAATAACATATAAAATATTTTTCCTTTAAATAACTGTTCTTACTCATGTGATTTTAAAAATTCTAGCATTCCACTTCATCACTCCCTGCTCTAGACTCTTTGGTATCTGCTCATCATATTTGGAACAAAATGCAAGTTCTTTCCTCAGTCTATTAGGGCTTGAAGTGGTGGAAAATTACCATTTTCACTCACACAATTTACTGCCATGGAGACTAACAGGATCATGGTCAAACATAAATGTCTAAGCATGAGGGGAATTATGATGTTGATGGATGCACAGGAAGAATTGCAATAATTGTAATAATGAGAAAAGCAATTAAAAGTACTAAAAACATAATTAAAAATGATTTAATTTTGATATAGCTTAAGTATTAATCATAGGAAATTATCAAGTAGAGTTGGAAAGGTAAACAACCCAGTAAATTCATTTTTCAAAAATATCAAATTAGATATTTTATGTGTCTTTTGTAGATAGATTTTAGTATTTAACAAAATGGATCCATTCCTAAGGATACCCAATTGAAAAGTTGAAGTGTTCAGAAATAAGCATAACTTCATTTCAATGTTTTTGTAGGTTGAAAGCTATTGTACACTAAAAATGAGAAAGATTTTTCAGTGTTTACCATGTTTTAAACTCCATACTAAGCGCAGAATTTTAAACTCATAAAGAGCAGATGAGTGCATAGCCATAATGAGCCAAACCTTCCACTCACAGGAAAATACATGAATCCACTGCTTTTATACATGTAGAGGACTGTAGACCTATTTATTCATTTTTTTGTCCATAATGATTTCAGCAAAAGCTTTAAAGATATTGAAACCTCTGAACCTGTTGCCTAGATTTTTTCTGGTCACAGATTATTGCATAGACAGAGCTGCTGCTGATGTTTTATTCTTTTGGATTTGAACTTGAAAATATATGGATGTTATAAAAATAAAGTTACAGATAGAGCTGACTTCTTTCAGGGCCATAGATACCAATGGCTCATTAAAATGCTATATCCACCTCCTGAGCATTGTGTTAATGGTCATAACAACACACAATAATGCCGGCATATTTGACATGGCTTGTTTAGGAACTGGAAGTCAGGTAAACTTTCTACCTCAGCAAATATTTGCAAAGCCTTCCTTATTCACACTATTTTCTATCTGGTATATGCAGACACTTGTTTATATACTAAATAAAGTAATTTTTTCCTTTTATTGTCACATTCCCCTCTCTCCTTGAATGCAGGCCTTCTTTGTCCCCATTATAACTTCATACATTCCAAATTTCACCTTATTGATGGGGCTATATAAGGACAAAATATAAGAAAAATAGGTATGGATAAGTTATGGATGGACAGGGCATAAGAAGACTTAGTTTAAGAATTATTTGTAATTTTTCTATTTATGATATGAAGAACAATTTAAATTTCTGAACAGAAAGCTCAAAGAATTAAGTCTTTTTGTGTATGAAAGAAATTTAAAATCATTTCTTAAGTCATTTTTTATATCGAAACAAAACTTTCAACATTAATTTAATTTCTCAGTGTAGGCCACTTGATGTCAATTTGTTTACATATACACACCAGTTTGAAAAGCAAAGGATAAAATGCCTATTTGGTCATTTGTGCTAATGCTCTGGCAACATGGAGGTGAAACGCTAAGTTCTGAAAAGAATATATTCCACAAACTAAATGGCTACCCAGTTTTAGGATTAAATACTCTTACTCTAGGAGTAGATGATGATAGATAGATAAATAGAGAGATAGATAGATAGACAGACAGAAAGACACAGAAACACTATGTATACCTAATTAAAATATCATTATACTTGCAATCCATGCCTATTTAAAGTGAAAATTTAATAAATAAAAACTCTGTATTCTCCTCCTTTGATGTGAAAAATTGTGGTGTGTAACATTGTATAAAATTAGACTTCTCACCATGTTATGTAATAAGATAATTTAATAAAAAGATTAGTTTAATGTATTATTTAATTTTCCTTTTGTGTATGTAGGGCTAATTCAACTTGTTTTTTTCACTAAATATCATTCAAAGCATATTTTAAAGAAAAAAATATTGACATTATGGATACATACCTGCATTTACTTGCTACATAAAATATTATCCATTAATAAAAATCCTGTACATACTCAGTAAATTAATAGACTGTGGACTGTTGCTTGCAAGTACTTCTTTTTTAGGTAAAGTTGCGGATTGAATTAATTCTAAGCTATGTAAATATGATACTGAGAAATGAATATTATTTTCAAAAACTATATATAAATGGTAATTATCTATGTATTTTTCCCAGAAGTGGGAAAATTTTTCCCTTCTCAAAAATAAGTGATAGATTTCTAAGCGTCTAATCTGTATATATATATATATATATATAAGTATATGTATACATGTATATATGTATATATACATCCTTAAGAGAAGGAAAAGGAGACTTCTTTTTTTGTTTTTCAATTCAAAGTATTATTAAACCTTGCTGTAACTATTTATGTATTCTAAGTCCTTTATTTGGACACAACCTGAGCAATTTTGTGTCAATTAATCACAGACCCATGCCTTTTCCCAAGCCTGTGGGAAAATTGACTATAGCATTTTTCTCCATATACACACTTACTTGTAACACAGCTAGAGAGTCAATGTCTTTTTCTCTTTCTTCTGTCATCCTGTCTTCCACAACCAGAGTGTCTCTATGTCCACAAGATACTGAAATTATATGTCCAATCCCTTGAAAACAGTCACAATGCTTAGTGAAAATTCCCACTAAAATGAACCCAAACATTTATCTTCTTTGTTTCTTCAAGAAAAGATTTTTGGTCTGATGACGCAGATCATGTATTGCCTCTTCAACATATCCTGTGGAGAGTATGGAAACTTTTAATTTCAATCAGTTACAGAAGGAAATTAACAAATTTATTCTGCAATTCAAAAATTTTATGTGAAACACCACGTACAAAATAAATATGCATGCATTGAAATGACTTTCTAAAGTAATGGAAAATAATTCTATATTAAATTAGACTTACCTCCATAATAAGGAATTGTAGTTAATGATATATATATATATCTATATATATATCATTATATATATATTTATATCATGATATAAATTTATATCATGATAAAATAATTCTACATTAAATTAGAC
>JAQZBX010005576.1:0-33276 GCA_029593785.1 Cabassous unicinctus
TCTTCCACAGTTTCTAAGAAATGTTCAACAATGCAAGGTGCTGGTGGAAGGGAGATGTTTTAGTGCCTTATATGATGATTTGCATGCTTGTTTTGTAAATTTATAAATTTTAATATACACTTTTTGTTTTTGTATATTCATGTATGAATGATATACTTCAATAAAACTTTATTTTAAAAAATAAACATGGTCCCTAATAGGGAAAGACAAACCAGTGTGTCAGGAACTCAGTCTTGTTGCAAATAACTATGAATCTTGTCATCTTAGTAGTGAAGCTGGGGCTTTGCTGTGGGCACCGAAGAGAGGGGGAGCGAGTAATAGAATATATCGAACATGGGGTATTTAGTGGGCAATGGAAGTGCTCTACATGATCTTGCAATGATGGACACAGGACGTGTTCTCCTGAGAGTGACAGAGTTGGACTCAATTATGTCTTCCCTGCACATGGTTCATCTGTCCCTTCTATTTAAACCTATACTTGTTGGTGGAGTTGTAGGTGTATATCCAGAGACTCAAGTCTTTGGGCTGTCCATATGCAAGCTGGGCCTGGAACATCAGTGGAGCATCAAATTTTACACTACAGCTCATTGGACTCACCCAGGACAACTGGCAGGGAGATGATGATGGACAAGAGCCGTCCCAGGGAATGGAGAGAGTCTGCACCTGCACGCAGGATAGTCCCATCCAACTTCCCCATGGGATATAAGCCCCGTCTCAATTGGAGGTAGTGTGGACACCACCATCCCAGAATCCTTGGGATTTGGGGAAGAGGTATGGACTAGAGTGGACTTACTGGTATTCTACTACAGACATGTTGTGATTCTAGCAATGGAAGAAATTACAAGATTGATGTTGATCCAGTGGCCAGTGGAGGATCTGGGGCCAAGGGGAGGGTGAAAGACAGTTGTAATACGGGGGATTTTTTGGGACATGAGAATCGTCCTGAGTGGCATTGCAATGACAGATATAGGCCTTTTTATATCATCAAACAACATGCAGAACTTTGTGGGAGAGAGTGTAGAATACAATGTGAACTATGGTCCATGCTTAATGGCAAAGCCCCAGGATGCACTTATCAATTGCAATGAATATGCCACACTAATAAAGGATGCTTATGTGGGAGGGTGTGGGAGATGTGGGGAGTGGGGTATATGGGAATCCCTATATTTTTTATGTAACATTTATGGAATCTAAATAACTTTTTTTAAATTAAAAAAATATATATGGGATTCTCATATACCCCACTCCTTCACCCTCCCTAACATTCCCATTAATATCTTTCATTAAGGTGGTACATTTGTTAAAATTGATGAAGACATATTAAAGTACTGCTACTAAACATGGTCCTATATTTACATTATGGTTTACACTTTGTACCACACAATTTTATAAGTTTTGACAAAATGTATAATGGCTTGAATCCATCATTGCAATACAATGCAGAACAATTTCAAGGTTTCCAAAAATGTTCCATGTTACAGCTATTTTTCTCTCTTCCTCCCCCCAGAACATCTATTGATCACTATCTTTATATCAATGTTACAAGTTCTTCCAATATTAGAATAATATTAAGTCTACTTTAGTCCATAGTTGCATTCCCCTTTATGTTTGTTCTTTACTCAGTCTTGAGGATTTGGCAATGGTGATGTTCCCTCTGCTTCCATTTGAGAGGGGGCTTATATTTCATGGGGAAAATAGATAGAACTGCCTTGCTTGCAGTTGGTGTTACTCTGTTTTTTTGCATGGTAATTGTCCATCACCACCCTTTTGTTAATTTTCCTGGATCAATCCAATTAACTGGAAAGAATGTGTTGGCTACAACTCTTCTGAGATTCGAGGCTCAAAAAACAAAGGAACATTTGGAAGATTTAAGTCTCTGGGACGTATATTTAGTAGGTTTAATGCTAATTATAGGTTCAAATAAATGAGGGCTGAAAAACCATGTGTAGGAAAATTATAAATGAGTGTAACTCTGATATATTGGGGTGATGGGTTATCATATATTCCAAGGTAAGGCATGCAGATAGGGAGCCAATTTCCTGGAGCTATCTGCCTTCCCTATAGTATCTTGGTATCTCTAGAGCTCTCAGGAGCACCACTTCTTGAGGAACTGTTTATTGTGGCAGTCAGTGAGATCCTTCTGAGATATGCATAATTGTAACCTCTGGAGTGAACTCCTCAATCACTTTAAATCTCTTAGCCAGAAAATTTCATTTGAATTTAAAATTTCCCCCTTTGGTCTAGGACTTTTTCCAAATGAATCATTAGTTGGTGTTTCGTAATAATCCCTCAGTGCCAGGGAGTTTCATCTCTGGGAGTCATCATCCACATCAGGGGGAAGTGAATTGTATTCTGGGTTTGGCTTAGAGAGATGCCACATTTGAGCAACAGGGAGGTTTACAGGATGTAACTCTTAGACAAAATACATTACTAGGCTAAATTTCAATTTCAGAAAAACAAGGTTCTTAAGTAAAAGCATTAATATGAAAGGCCTGGCATATTGGTCTGTCCTACTTCACTAGGCACTGCCCATGTAGTTTAGAGATTCTTCCCTCTTTATTAGAGAATGTAACTGTACTCCCCAGGATGGGAATTCAATATTCATTGTTTACCACCCACTGAGAAAACACCTCGCTACTATATGAACACTCTCATATTCTATAAAGTTATGCCTCATATTTCCCTTTCCCACACAGTCACGCACCATTAATTACCCATTAGTGATCTTCTAATGATACAGTTTCAACCCTTCTGCCATCCAAAGCCAACAATAAAAATAAAAATTAAATTAAAAATTAAAAAATTAGAAAATAAATATATATATATTTGCATTGTGACATTTATCACCATAAGATCTGTTATCTTTTATGTGTATTGACAATTTCTTCTGTATGTTCCCTCAGTATCTTATTTTTTCACTTCATTTTCCAAAATGCTTTATGTTACAGAAAAGTCACATAGAAAATATAAAGGTTTCCCATATACTTCAGCCCCTCCCACCCATATCCTCCCCTACCAAAAACATCCTAATTAGAATGGTACATTTGTTCCAATTGATGAAGAAATATTGAAGTATTGCTACTAACCATGGTCAATGGTTTATAATATGGTGTACCTTTTCCACCATATACTTTTATAGGTTCTGACAAAATGTATAATGTCCTGTATCTATCATTGCAAGATCATGCAGAACAATTATAATGCCCCCAATGCTCTATGTTCCACCCATTTCCCGCCCCCCACCTCAAAACCTATGGCAACCACTTATTTTCAATTTTTGAAAAATAAGTTTCATAGTTACATACGTGAATATTGAGGGCTTGATATACTAGTCTGTTTTCTTTCATTAGGTGCTGCCTATGTACTCAGAGCCCCTCATTTGAGAATGTCGTAGGACTCCTGAGGATGGGAGTTTAATATTTTTTTGTTTATTCTGTGTGTCTCCACCCACTGAGATAACGTCCAATGCTAAGATGAACACATTCATAGTCCATAGAAGCATGCTCCAGGTGCGTGCTTTCCCACACTGACACCCTATATCTGTGACCCTTCACTGCCAATATATGGCAAATATATTTGCCAAAAAATATATTCTTATCGATGATTTCTGATGCAAAATCAGCTCTTAATCTTATTGGGATCTGCTAATGTATAACTTGTTGCTATTCTCTAGAATGTTTCAGAAATCTCTCCTTGCCCTTGATTTTGGATATTTTGACTACTATGTGCTTGGATATGGTTCCCTTTGAGTTTCTTCTGTTTGGGCATCATTAGCCTTCTTGAATATGCTTATTCATGTCTTTTAAATTTGGGATGTTTTCTACTCTTATTTCTTGAATTATTCCTTCTGCCCCTTTCTCTCTTACTATTCTTGCTAGACCTCCCTTAATGCATATATTTGTAAGCTTGATGGTGTCCCACAGGTCTTTTGGGTCCTATTTGCTCTTTTTTTTCTTATTGCTCCTCAGCCTAATTCATTTCAATTTTCTTGTTTTGAGATTACTGGTTTCTTTTTCAATCACCTCCTATCTGTGATTGAAACACTCTATGGATTTTTTTTTTCATTTCATTTTTTATAGTCTTCAACTCTAGTGTTTCTGTTTGTTTCCTATTAAGAACCTCAAAGAGATTCTCATACAACTAGTTCATTGACTTCCTCAGATCGTATTTTCCTTTATTTCCTTGATCATATTGAGGATCATTTTTTAATTCTTTGTCCAGTGAGTCCAAAGTCTGGTCCTCTTTGCTGATTGTTTCTGGATTTTCATATTTTTCAGGTGGATGGTCATCATTTCTTGTTTATTTGCTTGTCTTGTAATCTTTTGTTGTATATTGTACTTTTTAATATTTTAATATTGTAACTATGGGATTTGATTTCTGGGCTGTATCTTCCTTCATTTGTATCCAGCTAATGTTAAACAGAGATTTATTTGAATGCCAGGAGTTAACCTAGACAAACAAACCAAATAAAAAAGACCTTTCATAGTATTTGCAATCTGGTTAATCCTTGATATCAATAATGAAAAATCTCACTGAGATTGGAATTAAAATCAGATGAAAAGAAGAAAGTAAGCTAAGAAGGATCCTGTGGTAAAGTATCTCAGGCTTCAAGAACTTATCAGTGTTAAAAGGCTTAAGCAGAATGTTACCTACCGTGCTTGAAAAATAGTGTTGTAGGTTGAGTTATACCCCCAAAAAGATATATTCAAGTCTTAATATCCAGTTCTGGAATTGTGATCTTATTTGGAAATAGAGTATTTATATGTAATTAGTTAAGCTAAAACCAAGTAAGATCAGGGAGGGTCCTAAGCCCATATAAATGTTGACCGTCTAGAAGAGGCATATTTAGACACACAGAGAGGTAAAGGGAAGAAGATTATTTGAGGATAGGGTCAGACAGCAGAGTTATGCTTTCAGAAGCCAATGAACACCCAAGAGTTCCAGTAACTGCCAGAACCAACAAAGAGAAAAAATAATCTTCTTTTAAAGATTTAAGAGAGAGCATGTCCTTGCAGCCACGTTTAATTCAGATATCTAGCCTCTATAACTTGAGACAATAAGTTACTATTGCTTTAAGACACCCATTTTGTGATAATTTTGAACATCAGCACTATGAAACTAATATAAACAATAAGATGACCAGTGGTTGTACAGCATGGTGGGCAAGGTAGAGAGGTATAAGGAATGAATTCAGGACGCCAAATCATAGGTGTACTATAATTCAAAACATAAGCTTTTACTCTGAAAGTGATTGAAAGTTCTGTCATGAGCAAAAGCATGGCATGACAGTATCTCTTTGGCCACAGTACTGAGAAAGGAATGGATGAGGAATGGAAAACAGTAACAAAGTGAGGAGTTTATTTTAGTAATTTGGGCAAGAGGTGATGGGGTGATGGCATCTGGGACCAGAGTGTTCAGATTACGGATACATCAAGGAATTCGAACTGACAGGATTTGCTAATTGCTCAGATGCAGTGTGTGATATAAAGCAATAAAAATGATGGAAATGTTTTGGTAGTGGATGATGGTCATGGTAGCACAACATTGAGAACATAATTTGTTGGTACTAAATCTGTGAAGAAGAGATAAGAAAATATCCCTTTATGTTAATATACATACACTTATTAAAAGAAGAGCAGCCCTTTTGCCTCATGCAATGTCCAACTGGATACTCTTACATGGAAGGCTGATATAACAAATGTGTCTTTATGGCTGGTATACCCTTTCACATTCCTGCTAAAGTCGAAACTACATCCCATGAGAATTGACTCAGAATATAACTGTTAGATACTTTGGCCATGTTCTCTAAGACACCTGGGGCTTTTAAAAGAGAGGTAAAGAACTATATCCCTCATTTTTGAACAACATCAAACCAGGTTTTCTTAAGTAAAAAAAAAATACTGTCATCATCAAAGTATTATCATCTCTGAATTGAGATAGTCCTATCTTCAGAAGACCAGGGAAAGAATGCCATCCATCAATCTCATTCAGCTTAAATACATGATGATTTTAAGACCCTGAGTTCTAAACAGTTCTACTGAAACATAGCAGCATGGCACCAGAGAGAAATCCCAGTCTGTTCCTTGTATTTCAAGGACATTTCTTATTTAAGAAGAAGAAACTAGAATTACCATGACTTCATCAATTTTATTATTCTTAACAAAAATAGTACTCTGTAAAATATCTATGATGTAATAATCAAAGCAAAGTCTACAACTTATTTTTTCTTAATATTTTCAAATATTCTATTCCAGTCTCTGCCTAATCAAGGGCAAGTTTTGTCAGACTTAGTGAGAAATTGACTATTTCTGCCAAGACAGAATCCAGCTTTTACATTGATTTCTGTAACGCAGATATTACTCAAATATTATGATAAGAATAGTGATGCAAATTATAATACAAATTAGGGATGAAATACTAAACAAATATTTGAGTTTCAGGTATCTGAATTAAACAATTGGTTGAGTTTTAAGATTTTACTTAATTTTATGTATCAAATTTAACATATTCCACAGTGTTTTTATAAAATAGGAATTTTGCTTGATTCTCTCATATCACATATAAACTGTGCTACACAGAATAAAATGAAGGAAAAAAAAACAAATATCAAATATTTACCATCATTACTTCATTACCTTTTTCATACATGTATGGAATTTACCCCTCTGTCTAAATCTAAGTAATAGATATTTGAGCAACAAATTCTATGGATAAATCTGGAAAGATTTAGAAGATACATATTGGGATATTGCTGATTTTGAAAAATTTACTTGATGCCAAATTCCAGCAAAAAAAAAAATGCTTACAGCTTCCATATTTTGAGGCAAATTTACATATGAAAATAAAATGACTGGATAAAGCATAGAAGGTGACTAAAAGATCAATGATAGTCCAGGTGAAGAAAGAACAGTGGGGCTTTGAATACTATTAGAACACTTCACTAGTGGTGGGATCACTGCATTTGTTCATAAAGGAAGGACAAAACAGCTTAATAGGAAGACAGTAGATATTGAATTCTAGATTGTGAATAGTGAAGAAATGCAGAGTAGGTGCATATTGCATTTTATAATACAATAAAAATAAATGCGATCACCAGCCTGGGGACCATTTTTTAGGAAACAATAGAAATGTGCAGAATTGAGGTGTTATAGAGAGGGTTATATATTATTATTGACTTAAAATTATGTATAACATAAGCAGTGGTCCAGGAGAAGTCTTTTGATTTCTAAAGGTGACCGAATGAGAAAATCAAAGGCAAATGTTGAGTAACACATAGTCAGAAGTGAGGGCTTTCTTTTTGCACTGAATGCAAGTTCTGAGCTTCAAGAAAAAGAGGCACCTAATTTTGGCAACTGTAATCTAAGTAGCTAGGATAAATTGATACAAATAATAAAAATATACAGTAACATATAACATGAATAGTACATATTTGTGAGTGGTAAAATAAGATTCTTTCAGTTTTGAATGTGATGAGGTCAAAATAATAGTAATCTACTCAAATGCATTAGATGTCTAGAATCAGAGATACAGAAATGTAAGTGCTACTTGGAGGGACAGGTAGAAATGAGAATGGATGTTCATCACAGGAAAAGGAACAAAATGGAGAAATGTAGAGTAAGTGAAAACCAAAGTGGAAGAACAGCGAAAGTGAAATAACTTTAAGGAGGCATATGCAAATAGACAGGTAGGCAATTATTTATAAAGACATAGAAATATAAAGAAAAGCAGATAGAGATATACATAATATAAAATATAAATGTTTTTGATGATATATATATATATATAGATAGATAGATAGATAGATAGATAGATATGGGTATAGCTACAGGTATGGTGGGGGCTATGGATCTGGACAGAGGTAACGTGATCACAGATCCAATACTACTTAAAGCAGGCCCATTTATACTATTTATACTATTGTTAACAACAATTCTATGAGTTGCCATCAGACATGCTATTTTTGGATGATTTTTTTATTTCGGGAGTGGACAGAGATAGATGTAGTTATATGAATAGATAGAACATTAAGGATAGGTATGTGGATGTGCGTATGTGTAAGTTTCTATACATACATAGTTATGCATACTATCTAACTATAGATATTCTTTCCGTGGATTCAAACGACATGGAGTGCTAAATAAGTACCTTGTCAATATGATGCTTGCTGTAATCATGTTTTATGATATAAAGCCTTTTGAGTGCTTCTTTAACCTGTGTTTCTCAAGCTGTCGATGATAGGGCTTAATATTGGAGTGAAAATCGCATGTAGCATAGAGATGAGCCTTTCTCTGCCTGGGTAATGGTGACTGGAGGAAGGACAGATGTAGGTGAATATTATGGTGCTATAAAACAGACCTATGGCAAGGAGATGGGAAGCACATGAGGAGAACGCTTTGGACTTCCCTTCAGGTGATGAGATCTTAAGGATGGTAGATATGATATAGATATAAGAAATAAAAGTTATCAGAAAGGTACTGATCGCTAAGATCCCTCCTACCACTAAAACAAGCATCTCTGCCACATATGTGGAAGAACAGGAGAGTGCCACCACTGGCGAGATGTCACAATAATACTGGTTAACCTGATGGGACTTACAGAAAGACAGGCGGAACATGAACACCGTATGAAGAACGGAATGAAGAAACCCTGCTGCCCAGGTTCCAGCCGACTGCTGGGCACAGCGTACCTTGGTCATGATGAGGGTGTAACGAAGGGGTAAACATATGGCCACATACCTGTCATAAGCCATGACGGTGAGAAGGAGGACCTTGGTCCCTGCCAGGGCCACAAGAAAATAGAGCTGCAAAGCACACTAAACAAAAGAAATGCTTTGCTTCTCAGTTAAGACGTTCTCAAGCATCTTGGGAGCACTAGCTTAAGGGCAGAATATGTCTAAAAAGGACACATTTGCCAAGAAGTAATACATGGTTGTGTGTAGCTTTTTCTCAGTCCCAGTGGCCAGAAGAATGGCACCATCTACCAACAAGGTGACCTGATAGATGACAGTCAAAGCCACAGTGAAAGGATAGCGCACTTCAGCGAGATAAGAGAGTCCTAAGAGGAAAAAGTCTTTGGTGGTGAGATTGTAGATGTCCATCTCCTCTCTCCACATTGGTCTTTCTGGAACAAATGAAACCAACATACAGAGGTTACCAGAAAAAATTTAGGAGCCTAGTGATGATCAACACTTGGAAAATAATGCAGCTGTGGTTAATAATAAATTGTGTTAGCACAATTTTAATCACAGATATCAAATTACTATAAATGCTGATAAAAACATCCCATGGCTTTATGATATATATAGAATATTCACCCTCAGTTTTCTAACATGAAAGTGAAATTTTAAACTTCATCTGAGTGAAACTGTTGTTGGTCTGCAGGAGTTTTTGTGATTGCAAAATTCAATGAGAGTTGATGGTGCATCTTCCACATCTGCTTAGGCAGCTATATTTTTCCATCTTGTATTATCTCATGTTTTTCGCTTTATGCACTATGTAAACACTGAGTTAGCTGAAGATAAAAAAAAGTGTATTTTTATTGAAAGCAAATTTTACAAATAGGAGGCATAGCGTATAAGATTAATGCATAATTATTCAGTGAAATAATGACTGGATTGAGTATTATTATTTGGTTTGACAAAGTGTTTCATTGGAAAGAAGTAAATATAACAATATTTCTATAACTTCACAATCATAATCATTTAAAAATGAAGAGTAACATGTTATATCCTCAAAAGACATACCTTAATGCACAATAAATTTAGCTTATATAATATACATGAAAACTTGGTAATAGTGTCTGAAGGTGATCCCAACAAAAAACAGACCTGTTTCCATATATATTCAAAACCATTTCCCATTAAAATTTAAGAGTTTGAGCACATTTTATTTAAAATTTATTTTTGACATCACATATTGTTTTTATTTACCCTTGTTTGACTTTCCAATTACAGAAGATCCCAATCATCACTAAATTTATCATTATTTGCAAAAGTAATTTAATTTTATTCGAGGTCAGGAAATTGATAAGTATGTTGAATTTTTTGTTACTTTAAAAACTAAAATTTCTGTTTTTGTAAACAGCACATATGCATGATAGAAAATTCAAGCAGAAAATATGTTCAGAAAATAAAATGCCAAAATATGTCTATTCGTCCCCTACACCACTTCTCACCTTTCTATTCTTTTACTTCATAAAATTTTTCATGATTTCTTGGCTCAGATAAAATGAGTAACATACATATTGCAAAGTATACATAATTGTTTCTTCAAACAAATGGAATTATTATTTTCTAAAAAGTTTCGATTTTTCCTTGGAAAATTTTGAATAAGAAATGCTGAAATTAATTGAAAGATGCTAATATTCTATCCTTAATGGCACTATTAATATTTCTGTTCATTTTTAATCCTTAAAGAGCACCACCTCTGTCCTGTGTGAAGTAAAGTAAACTTTTTAAAGTGATGGTTTGTAAATAATTGAATTTTTGAAAAGAAAATTATTATATCAAGCAAAAATGGTTAGATAACATTATTCAATGAGCAAAAGCTTGTTAAATTGGTGAATAAAGATATTGGAGCAAAAAAATAACTGCAGCATTAATTCTCAAGGTCTCAAAAGTTCAATCTGCTGCAAAGTATTATATATCATATATTAATACATTGAGAAAGAATTGTGAATATGAGAAATTGAAGGTACTTTTTATTACAAGGCATTCATAATTTGATACAGTATATATTTTACATTTTATATTAAGTAATTATTTAACATTATAACGACACTTATAAAATTGACTTTTTTTTCTAAATAAGGATTATGAGAAATAAGTCAATAACTTCCTGATAAAAACACCTAGCTAGGTTCTACTTGAGGGTTCATGACCAATGTGTATCATGAAGAAATAATAGATTTTCCTTAAAATTTGCCCTTGAACGTTCAAATTTCCTAAGTAAAATTTTTGGTCTTGGCATGTAAATTTCTGAATTTGCACATGTGGAAGGAAATATATGTTATTAACAAACTTTTCATGTGGTTGCAAGCATAATTAAATCCCAGAATTTGTCTTTATATTTAGAAAAATAAAAGCAATATTTTCATAATAATATATTGAAGAGGAAAAGTTTCTATAATTTTTTTTTAACCAAATGATTCTAGGAACAGAAAAATCCTTATGCATTGCAATCTCCACTGCTTTGTGGGATTACTTGGTGTGAATATAACTACATGAGTACATGAACTATACATGTTGAAGTCAGTTTTTTTCATATTCACAAACAGACAACCATTTAAGGAAGACCCAGAGCTAGGGGCATGGTTAGCATTAGTCTTATAAGGGACATTAACCAGGAATTAACTTTTTGTATTTTCTGTGACTTACACCTTTACATGTGGTCAATGGCAAATATACTATATATGAAGCTTCTCTCTGTAGCAAATAGTTACTTCAAATTTCCACTGTATAGAGAAAAATAAAGTGAATTCATTAAGCAAAATTACCACTGTTAGATGTTAGATCTTAAGATACTTCAAAATATAATTTATTTAATACATTAATATAAAGGAAATATTATGGTAAAAATGTCTTAGTAAATTAAATTGTCTTTTAAAAAAATGTTGCTAAGAAGGTTTCTTTCATCTTTCTTCTTATGTTTCTTCTTAACATAATGGACCAGTAACTCTTCAACTAAAGGAATCATAAAAGTCTTTCTAGTGTGCAATTTCTCCTCCTGCTTTCTGATGTCCTTCTTGACTAGGAGGGCTCAGAAACCCAAATATCTAGGAAATATAAATCTAGGTGTAGGATCAGAAACATGCTTTAGATATAGTAGAAATTTACATGGAAAGATATTAGACAACTGTATGTGCATATGGATAATTTTTAGGACCCAAACAATTTCTATGCATTTATTTAACCAATCAATCTAATATTATTATACACACTTTCCCTTACTTCATTTATATTTGGTTTACATTCCATAATGTGTAAATTTTCATGCCATATCTCTACAATCATCTAGTTGTTCCTTTTAGCTTAGAAAATCCAGTTTAGCCAAGGGTTTTCTTGCTTTTTCAGTTTCACAGGCTCATTAACAATATGAGATTTCAATAAGATTAAAGCAAAATTATCCAGTCAACAAAAATGCATCAGGAAAAAAATGAACTACTCACTTATATAGAGAGTTCATATTGGATTTTGTTCTTTAATTTATATCATGCCCCCTTTCCCCTTTGGAAAAGTAACAGTTAGGACTCTAGAGGAAATGTGCTTCTCTACTTGAATAAACCCCATCACCACCCACCTAATAATGACCTCTCATCTTTATAACTGATCAACATACTAAGTTGAAAAATAACCTTAATTTTTCAGGAGTGACAATTTTGTTTCTTCTCATGCTGTAGAGTAAGATACAAGAAAAGTTTTACCAGAAATTGTTTTACCTGACAAAAGTAAACAATGAATTTTTGTTATTATTTTATTTTTTCTATAGCAAGAAAACAACATTCTGGTTAAATATGATTATACAATCAACTTGCTTTAAATTTGCATTTTTCTTGATAGGTAAACACTCTTTTAATATATCATTACACAGTTTTATATAGTTAGATTCTTCCTTGGCTATGAGAATCATGTTATTTTGTTGGAGAATATCCTGACCTCGTTTTAGAACATTTGTTCTAAAATGTTTAAAGTTGAAATATCAGGATTTCTGCAATATATTTTCATATGTTTAAATGGAGTTTTGAGAAAAATTTTTATATTTTTAAAACATTAGAAATTATATATAGGCCCAGGTATATATATGAAAGAATCTATATCTAAAAAGTTAAAACTAAATATGTGTAGATAAAATAATGTTAGCAATTAATAAATTCATTTGAAAGTTACATAGGTGCTCCTTATAGCATTTCAGTTATTATATAGCTCTGTAAATTTTCTAAATAAAGTGTTGAATAAAATCAAATATGACCATCAAAACAATGATCTTGGGAAATACATGTCTCATAGTGTACCCCCAAGCCCTCATCTCTAATCAATTTCTCTATTACTGTTGAAAGCCCAGAAACCCTTAATCACACACTGTGAGGCTTTGGGAAAATATTCTCTATTCACATTTAAACATAGATGTTTGTCCATATGTCCTTTTTGAGTTTATTACAGTCATTTGCTTGTTTATTTCTGTGATAATTAGAAGATTTGTAATTTTTTTTACCTACTTACCAGTATTTTTTGTTCTTTAATGAAATAGGTTTTAACCACTATTTTTGCACATCACCTCTACTCTTCAAGGTTTGGACAACAGAGATGAATGCTCTACTATGAAATATGGGGAAATGCTTGCATGTTTCTACCTAATTGTGTTCAGATGTTCTCCTCTTCACTTCTGGAATGTCGTTGTTTAGCGTGTCAATTCGGAATCACGTTACTCTTGAATAAAAGAAAATCCCCCTAAATTTTTCTGTTACAAAATAGGCTTTACTTTTCTGCGCCACTAAAGAATTGCAGAAATGAAATGCCAGCTGAAACCATCACCAGATAACCAGGTTTCTTAATTTTATCTTCAGTGGCCCAAGCACATGGCTCTGATTCCTCAATACAGAAATGAGTGCAGCAGCGCCAACCATTACATCATGGTCAAGACACCTGGAAAAGTGGAAGACCGTGGGACCTAATTGAGCCCCTTGTAATAGTTTTTCCTGAAATTAGCTCCATAAACTTATTCAATATTTGAAAAAGTTGATTAAAGTGGCTGCATCCACCCTCACCCACTACTTCTAGCAAGACCTGGAAGTGTTGTTTTGTTTATATTTATATGTGTTTATATTTTGTTTATATCTTAGGAAGGCAACTAAGTGCTGGCACTGCATATTTGTCACTTCATATTTTCATTAATGTCACATATAAAATAGCATATTATGAAAATGATGATGATGATGGACAACCCCCATCCTAAAAAAACAAAATATCTACAACTGTAAGCATATGGTTTTTACCATCTGCTCCATAAGGTCTAAGTCCCTTCTCCATCTAAAGAAAAGCAGACATAACCATCCACAAATCCTCAAAGTTGAGGAATGAACAAACAGAAGGAGGGAATACACAGACCGAAGTAGACATTATTATTCCAATAATGGAAGAACCTGTAACATTGATATAAAGTCAGTGGTTATCAAATGCTCTGAGGAGAAGAGGAGGGAATAATAGGTGGAAAGTCAGACATATTTAGGTCATTGGAATTAAGTGTAAACCACAATGCAAACTATAGACCTTGGTTAGTAGCAATGCTTCAATATTTATTCATCAATTATAACAAATGTGCCGCATTATTGTAAGATGTTATTAATGGCGGAAGATGGGGGTGGAGGAGAGTATAAGGGACAAACTTACACTTTTGATGTAACTTTCCTGTACTCTAAAACCTCCCTTAAAGTAAAGTTTTTTTATAAATAAAAAAGAAAAGGTTAAAAAAGCAGGAACTACTTGCAATAAACACAGTAGATCACAGAAAAAAAGAATTCTTCCTGAAATCAGATCCAAAAAATTCCACTTACTCTATATTCGTAAAAGTTGAATTAAATGGCTGCATCCACCCTCACCTGCTCCTTTTAGGAAGGCTGGGAAGCATTATTCTTATTTGAGTCAACTTTCAGGACAGCAACTAACAGTGCCAAGCACTGTATATATTGGCACTTCTTATTTTTATTGTTACATATAAAATATCATATTATAAAAATTAAGTATTCTTAAAGTATATATATTTACACTGAAGTATTTACACAGTAGCAGGCTTATTTAAATCTTCTCCAGCTCTGATGTTTGTAAATTACTAATTATCTCCAGTATTATTTTTCCTTTTTTGTTTGATGGGTGGTGAGCACCTTCCATGCAAAGTCATCTCTACACATTACCTCCAGACCAGAGGATACAATTTCTAGCATCCCATGCAGCTAAGTAGAGGAATACGATCACTTTCAGGCTAATGAACTTTAAGTGGATGATACATGATCCGAGTCATAATCATATAAGGAAGGTGATTGACCTCTGCATTCTTTTTCACTTTAGCCCAGTAAGAATCATACTTTGCAAATTTTTTTCCATTGTAGTCCATATGTTTGAGATCAACAACCCAGAAAATCACAGACCGATGAGAAAGACGAAACCTGGTTATCTGTTTAATCAGATTCCTTCTTTGTGGACTGCATGGCAATTAAACCTGTCATGAGAGTCAACCAGTCAATCAATCAAAATTTAAAAAGAACACTCTTTCCTAGGAAAGGGTTACCCGCATCCCATGTAAAGAGGCTGGATCAGTTTCTAATGCAATTATTATATCAGACTGTCAAATTTCATAGTTTTATATTTACATATTTTAAAAATTTAATGATCAGTCAAATTTATTAAAGTTTTATCCCATCATTTTTTGACACATGGGGCTGCTTCTTCTGGGTTCTTATACCCAATAAAAGATTGTTAAAGCTCTAATTCCTGGTTTTAATAATAATATTTTATCATTTAAATATTAAAGTTAGTATTGAAAAATTACATACAGATGATAATGAATATAGCTCATTTAATTTTCCCCAATTTATTTTATTTTTTAATTAACAGTCTAAAATTAAATTACAATAAAAAGACTTTTTTGGGCTCTATTTTCTTTGAATTGTAATGCATGTATAAATTCGTGTAACCACCACCACAATTAGTAGGTAGACTACTTTGCAAATATTCCCCATTACTTCTGTTTTGTAATCACACTAATCTCCCACCTGAACCCCTGGCAAAGTGCATGCTTTTCTCCATCACTATAGTTTTGCCATTACAAGAAGGTCATATAAATGGAATCATACTGTATGTGAACTTTTGACAGTTTAAAAGTTTTGCACTCAAAATATTGCCTTTAAGAGTCACCTAAGTTTTTGCATATATCAATAGCTTATTCCTTTTTATTGCCAAGTACTATTATATTATATGGAGGTACTACTGTTGTTGGTTTTTTAAATAATATTTTGTTGAAGTATGTCATTAACACATGAATATACATAAACAATAAGCGTGTAGTAAAGATTGTGAATTTACAACAAACATGCATATCACCTAACAAGGCTCACATACAAATTCCCTACCACCTATATCTTGCATTGCTTTGAAATATTTGTTCCAGTCTATGAGTGAGCATTGTCAAAATATTTCTACTAACTATAACCCATGTCTTACTTTTTGTGTATTTTCCCCCAACCCATACAATTATTAACATCCTATATTAGTGTTATATAATTGTTACAGTCCATGAGAGAACTTTCTCATATTTCTTCTGTTAACCACCATCCATCTTCCACCACTGCATTCCCTGTGTTGTACAGCCCAATATTTGTACAATCCATTCAAAGTGTACATTCAGTGGCTCTCATTTCCATCATAGTGTTGTGTTGTCATCACCTCAGTCAATTTTAAAACATTTTCATGACTCCAAAAGGAAAAAGAAAAGCATTCTTATATTTACGCTATTAACCACACTTCATCCACCACCAAAATCACTATTGTATATTCCCTAGATTATTCTCTAGTTTCCTTTCAATTGACATTTACATCCACAGATTACCCCTTTCAGCCACAATCACATTTATAAATCAGCAGTGTTAGTTATACTCACAATAATTTGTTACTTTCAACTCTATTCATCTCCAATCTTTTAAAGTTAACTTTATCAATAATGCTACATACGTTAAACATCAGCTCACATTCTCAAGCCACATTAAATTTCCTAGTAATGTATACTCTAGAGTTTACCTCTGTGAGTTTATTCATAGTAGTTCATATCAACAAGACCAAACAATATTTGTGTATTTGCATCTGGCTTATTTCAAGCAACATAATATCATTTAGGTTCATTCATGTTGTAATATGCATCCTGATTTCATTTATTCTTATAGCTGAATAGTATTCCTTTGTATGTATATACCACATTTTGTTTATCCATTCATCCATTGATGAAAGCCTGTACTTGTCCCATATATTAGCAATTGTGAAAAATGTTGCTATGAATGTTAATGTGCAAATGTCAGTTTGCATCTCCTTGATTTCAGTTCCTCTCAATACATTCCTAGTAACAATTGCTAGATAATCAGCCTCTTGAGGTACTGCCAAACTGTATTCCACAGAGCCTGTGCCATTCTATATTCACACCAACAGTGAAGGAGTGTCCCACTTTCTCCACTTCCTTTCTGTTTTTCTTATTTATTTATTTATCTATTTATTTATTTATTTATTTTATTGTTCATAAAAATCAAGATTTTTCACAGTACATACCAATATTTGTAAAATGATATATAAATATATATGCATATATGTGCATTTTCTTACATAAATGTTATTATATATTTTTTTTTCAAGTGCTTTTATTGCTAAAAGTATTTATCAATAAGGTATACAGATCATTCAAAGTGTACAATCAATGGTATTTGGTATATTCACATAGTTGTGCATGCATCACTTCAATCATTATTACAGCATTTTCATTATTTCAATGATAATAGTAATAAACAAACAAGAAAATCCTTCACCTCACAATCTCTCCATGTTTCCCCTGCTGTTCATAGCTGCCATTTCTGGTGATTCTTATACAACCATTCACTCATTTATTAAGCAGACTTACTGAGATATAGCCACACACCATATGATCTATCCAAAGTGTATAATCAGTGGCCTTTAGTATAATTATAATGCTGTGCATTCATCACCACAAAAACAGTCTACAGCAATATCATTGCTCTGAAAAGAAAAACTCCACACCCCTTAGCATTCCTTCCCCAATTCTACAAAAACACTAATTGAATTTCATCTCTAAAAATAGATTTATATTTATGTTTTATGTAAATTGAATTGAATCATAGTAGCACTGTGTGTCTGGTTTCTTTCATTAATAATGTTTTTTGTCTAATACTAACATTTTGTAGTATTAACATACATTTATTCAGCTTCAAAGAAAAATTATCTTATATATAGAATTTTACCCATATTCATATTTCACATGCAGTTTAACTATGCTGTATAATTCCATGCCACATTTTTTAGCTTTCCTTTTAGTAATATACATGAACTTAGACTTTCCCTTTAAACCACTTTCATAACCACATAATAATTTTACTATCATTTAAAGTGTTTTTATCAAGAAAAAATCTGGATTTTGTTGAATGCCTAGTTAAAAACATTATGTTGAGCTTTCACCTTTTCTATTCATTTCCAAAGATTAACACACACCTTTTTAACCAACTCTGCACAAGTTAACCCTCAGAATTACATTCTCTAACCTCTTTCTATTTTTTGGTGACCTGTATTCAAGTTAGAATCTCCATGAGATTACACAATATATTTAATTCATAGTCCACATACAGTATTTGTCTTTTTATGTCTGACGCTTCACTAAACATGTCTTCCCAGTTCATCCAAGTTGTCATATGTTTCATGACTTCATTTCTTCTTATAGTTGCATAACAGTCCATCATGTGAATGCGCCACAGTTTGTTTATCCATTCCTCAGTTGATGGACACATATGTTGGTTGCAACATTTGACAATCGTGAATAATGTCACCAAGAACATTGGTGTAGAGATATCTGTTCACGTCACTGCTCTCAGTTCTTCTGGTTATATACCAAATAGTGGTATTGCCAGGTCATGTGGCAAATCTGTATTCAAATTCTTTAGGAACTGCCAAATAGTCCTCCATAAAGGCTATACCATTCTACATTCCCGTCAAAACTGAATAAGTGTTCCTATCTCTCCACGTCCTCTCCAACACTTGCAGTTCCAGAATTTAAAACCTAGTACAAAGCTACAGTAGTCAAAACTGCATGTTATTGGCACAAGGATAGACATACTGACCAAGGGAACTGAATTGAAAGTTCTGATATAGATCCTCACATATACAGTCAACTGATATTTCACAAGACCCCCAAGCCCATTCAACTTGGAGAGAATGGCCTCGTCAAAAATGGTGTTTGGAAAACTGAATATCTATATCCAAAAGCATAACAAAGGAACACCATCTCACACCTTATTTAAAATCACCTCAAGATGGATCAAAGGTCTAAATATAAGAGCCAAGACCATTATAAAATCAAAGGGCTACAAGTGTTAGAAAGGATGTGGAGGAATGGGAACATTCATTCACTGCTGGTGGGAGTGTAGAATGGTCCAGCCATTGTGGAGGACAGTTTGGTGTTTCCTCAAAAATCTAACTACAGATCTGCCATATGATACAACAATTCCACTCCTGGGTTTACACCCAGAAGAATTGAAATCAAGGACATGAACAGATATATGCACACGAATATTCAGAGCAGCATCATTCACTGTTGCCAAAAGTTGGAATCTATTCAAATGCCCATCAACAGATGAATGGATAAACAAAATGTGGTATATACATACAATGGAATATTACACAGCTATAAGAAGGATTATAGTGCTAACACACGGGATAATATTGATGTATCTTGAGTACCTTATGTTGAGTGAAGCAAGCCAGGCATTGAAGGACAAATATTACATGACCTCTCTTATATGAATTAAGAAAATTGAGCAGACTCAGAGAGCTATTGTCTGGAAGATAGGTTTACAGGAAATAGAAAAGGAGAAGAAGGTTGTGAGCCAATGCCCATAAGGGCAAAATCTATGATAAGGTGGAAATGAGTAGTTGTGCACTGAAGGACTATGACAGGGGTGTAGTGATACTACTAGGTTGGGTGGTACAAGTTTACAGGGAGTAGGGTGAGGAGGGTGTGTTGGTTGGTCCATGGAACTAGGAGGAGAGTTAGGGGAGGAAGCAGGTGAACACTGGGAATTGGTGGATATGTGGCTAAAACTACAATGTTGGGAAAGCTCTTTTGGCAATATGACAAGGAAGAGTTACAGGTTTAGGGTGTCGGATGGGGGACATTCAGGACAGGGCACACCTGGGGCACTCTTCTAGAGAATGTGTGAGTGATCATTTTGTCGTAGTGTGTTATATCAGTGGATGGAGACCCACATAATGAGCTGGAAAAAGCTGGACTCCCATCCTGGGGAGGCCCAATATATTCTCAAACAGAGGGGTGGGTGTCTTGCAAGAGCATGGGCATTTCCTAGTAGGGGAGGACAGATTGGTATGTCAATCCCTCAGTGTTCTTGCAACTAAGAATCTTGTCCTTCAAGGAGGGAAGCCTGGTGGTTGACATGGGCCACAAGGAGAGGGCAAGATAGGAATAGAATAGATGGAAAAGGGGTATGTAGGGGGCAATGAAAGTGTTCTGCATGATGTTGCAATGATGGATACAGGCCATATTAAATTTCATCAAAATTTTTAAAAAGTGTATGGTCAAAAATGTAAACCATAATGTAAAGCATTTATTATGGTTAGTAGCTATGTTTCAATATTTGTACATCAGTTGTAGCAAATCTACCATCCACATATAAAAATGTTATTAATATGGGAAAGGGGAAAATGGGGAGGATGTTAGGTATTTGGGAGTCCCCTATATTCTGTATGTGAATTTATTGTGACTTAAAATTTCTTTGAAGACAAAATGAAAAAACATAAGACACTAGGGGATAAATGGAAGAAAATGTTACTGTACCTACAAGAAAACAGATATTACAGTGATGAAAGGCAAAACGTCAAAAAATTTTAATATTTTTCATTATTTTAATAACAATTTTTTAATTTTATTTTAGTTTTTCTAAATTACTATATATTTTATTTCTTATGTATAAAACTATCATTACTGTTTCATTTTCCTATTAATTTTATTTAGCGATATTATTTTTGTTTCATTTTTGGAGAAATTTTGTATCACAGAAGGGTTACAACTGTAGCAGGGGAGGACCATGGGTGTGGGGTGTCAGTGATGCAGGATATGTGGGAGAAAGTTCATGTGGGCATACATAAAAGGTATATAAATGTGTTCAAATATTCATGAGGCATTGTCACAGTTAGTAGAAATTCACACAATAACCAAAAAGGATATTGAATTCCCATCCTGGAGAATTCTGCCACATTCTCTAATGGAACAGCAACAATCTCTCAATACAGGGGCAATAACTAATTAAGAAGGATGGTCCACTAATGGGCCCTTGATATTGATGACTATACTAATAAGCTTTTGCTCTTGAAATTGCAACTTACCCTAGTGTTGTAGGGTGCCTAAGAGTTACCTCCTGAAAGATTCCATTTTGCTCAAATGTGCTCTCTCTCTATGCCAATTTCAGCCTATAAATGCATTAACTTCCCCCCAGCATGGGACATGACTCCTGGGGATGAGCCTTCCTGGCAATGAGTGATTACCACCCAGCACCAACTAGCAATGCAACTGGAAAAGACCTTGAATAAATGGGGAAAAAGATAAAGACAAATGAGTTTATATGGCTAAGAGACTTCAAAGTGTGTCAGGAGTTCATCCCAGAGGTAATACTTATGTAGGTCTCAAGAGGAACTTATCTACTGCCAAAGTAGATACTACCCCAAATAGTGGGGCTCCTGAGGGTTCTGGAGACACCTAGGTCCTACAGTCATGGCAGATGGCTCCAGAGTTTGGTGCCTTGACAGTGGGCCCTAATTTGGGGTTTCTCCTGTCAAGTGTGAGAGAATTAGACTCAGTTGTGACTTTTCCACACATGCCTTTTCTGTCCCTTCTATTTGCAACCATAATTGGTGCTAGAGTTGGTAGGTTTATGTCCAAGAGACTTGAATCTTTGGGCTGTCCATGCGCCAGCTCATCCCTGAGCCTCAGGGGTGTCACAACACCTACTCTCCAGTTCGTTGGACTCACCCATGACAACTAACAAGGAGGTGAGAATGGAAAACTACCATACCAAGGAATGAAGATGGTCTACAACTGCAAGCAAGAAAGTCCCATCCATCAGCCATATGGGCTCAAAGCCCCCTCTCAATTAGAGGTGGAGTGGGTATTACCATCCCAGAATCCTCAGAATTGGAGAATAAAATATGGACTAGAGTGGACTTACTGTTATTTTACTATAGACTTATTGGTATTCTAGCAATGGAAGAAATTATATCATTGATTTAGAGACAGTGACCACTGGAGGTGCTGAAGGCAGGGAGAGGGGAAAAAAGTTGTAATATGGGGGCATTTTCAGGGCTTGGAGTTGTCCTGAATCACATTGCAATGACAGATACGGGCCACTATATATACTGCCATAAACTACAGAATTGAGTGAGAGGGAATGTAAACTACAATGTTAACTATAATCCACCCTTAATGGCAATGCTCCAAAATGTGTTCATCAATTGCAGTGAGTATACCACACTAATGAAAGAAGTTGTTAATGTGGTAAAACATGGGAACTGAAGGAAATGTGGCATAGGGAACCCCTTATATTTTATTATGTAACATTTTAGGTAATATAGCTATCTTTTAGAAAAAATATATATATGTGAACAAGAAAACAAGTTCAATGCTTTCAAAAAATTTTATCAGATTTTATTTGGAAATTTAAATTAAAATTTTATATTTTCCTTTTAAAAAGAGAAAAAAATAAACACAAATTATTTGCTAACTAATGGTATCACGGCATGTACCTTGGGAGATGGAACTGAAAGGAAGTATGTAAAGGGCTTCTGGGTGTCTTGTGGCTCTGATTTGATTCTTTTCTTTCTTTCTTTTTCTTTTTTTTTTTTTTCATTTACTCTAGAGCTTTAATTTTTAGATTGAGCTAACAAATAATATTTTAGTTTTAACTATATAATCTCACTCCTGTAATTTCTTGCATGGAGCTGTGCATAATTAGTTATTCATGAAAAGTGCTTTTAGTCACAAAGTAGGACCCTGTTTTCCCCTCCATAGCAATTTCCTTTTTTTTTGCTACCTAACAAGCTCCTGTTTTACTTTTTGCCCTAATGAAACATACACTCAATAAAGAAGACTGAGACCAAGGGCACTTTAAGTAGGACAGTCAAGGTGGGCAAAAACAGTTGCTATGAGCTCACCCCTTTTCCCCTCTTGTTTTTTTTTTTTTTTAAGATACTTAGATTACATAAATGTTACACAAAACATATACGGATTCCCATAGGCCCCACTCCCCACACCTCCCACACCCTCATAAACATCCTTCATTAATGTAGCACATTCATTGCAATTGAAAAACGCATCCGGTGGCTTTGCCATTAATCATGGACCATAGTTCACATCATAGTCTACACTCTCTCCCACACAGTTCTGCATGTAATTATATAAAATGGTTTATATCTGTCATTGCAGCGTCACTCAGGATGAATCCCAAGTCCCGAAAAAGCCCCCATATTGTAACTGTTTTTCCCTCTCCCTGATCCCAAAGCCTCCAGTGGCCACTGGTTCCACATAAATATTATAATTTCTTCCATTGCTAGAATCGCAATATGTCTAGAGTAGAATACCAGTTAGTCTACTCTAGTACATATCTCTTCTCCTAATCCCAAAAATTCTCAGATGGTGACATCCACTCCATCTCCAATTGAGAGGGGGCTTATATCCCATGGGGAAGATGGATGGGGCTATCCTGCCTTCAGCTGTAGATTCTGTCCATTTCCTGGGTTGGCTGCTGTCCATCATCATCTCCCCACCAGTTGTACTGGGGGAGTCCAATGAACTGTAGAGTAGGTTTTGCAACTCTGCCAATATTCTGGGCTCAGTTGTCACATGGACAGCCCAAAGACTCGAGTCTCTGGACATAAACCTCCAAACTCCAACACCAACTATTTGGGGTAGTATCCACTTTGGAAGTCTAAGAGATCCTGCTGAGATGTGTGTAAGTGTTACCTCTGGGAAGATCTCTCGCCTCATTTATATGCTGAGTTTGGCTTAGAGACAGGCCACATTTGTGCAACAAGGAGGTTTTCAGGAGCCAACCCTTAGGCATGCCATAACAATAAGCTAAGTTTCAATTTGAAGAGCAAAGGCTCAAAAGCCTATTCCTCAATATCAATGGCCCATCAATGGATCATCTTCTTTTGCCCCTCACTTGCCCTGCACTTGAGGGACTGTTGCTGCTCCCTTAGAGAATGTGGCAGAGCTCTCCAGAATAGGAGTTCAGTAATCCTTCTGTTATTGTGTGAGTCTTCATCCACTGTGACAATGTCCCGTGAACACTTGAACATTTTTACATACATTATATGTATGCTCAGGTGAACTTCCTCCCATGCATCCCCCATCACTGACACCCCACATTAGCGATCCTCCCCCACCCCAGTTGTAACCCTTCTGTGATCCAAAACTTCTTCAAAAATGAAGCCATTACTACAGCCAAACACAATTACCCAGGAAGATGAATCAATAATTATAAGTTTAAATGAAAGAAATCAAACACATAAAAATTAAAAAAAACTAAAACTAAAATAAAATTAAAATTAAATTAAAAGATTGGGATATTAAAAAAGGAAAATTAAAAAAAATTTTTTGACATTTTGCTTTCATCACCACAATATCTGGTGTCCGGTCTGTACTGTGGCACCTTCCCCCACACATTCCCCTTTGTCTCACTATTTTTCTTTTTGCTTTCAAAGAAGTTTTAGGTCATAGCTAAGTCACACAGAGAATACAGGAGATTCTCATATACCCAGCATTGCCCCCTTTCCTGCCCCACATATTAATATATTTTAATATGTGGATGGTACCTTTGTTATAACTGATATACAAATGTGGAAACATAGCTGTTAAACATGGTCAATGGTTTAAACTATGGTTTACATTTTATACTTGACATTTTATAAATTTTGATAATATTTACTATGTCCTGTGTCCATCATTGTAAGATCCTGTAGAACACTTCCATTGCTCACTAAATACCCCCTGTTCAATTTAATCTATTCCTCTGTCCCCCTCCCATCAGGGCCCATCGCAACCCTCTGGCTTCACTCCTTAGATGACAAGATTCATAGCTACATGCAACAAGACTGAGGTCTTGACACACTGTTTTTCCACCCATGGAAAGAAGCACCCATGTTCTCGAGAGACTCCCACCTATTTGTGAACAATATTGATCCTCCCCAGGATGGGATTCCAACTCCTTCCCACTCATTATGTGGGTCTCCACCCACTGATACAACACATTATGACAGAAGCATCACTCAGCCACTCCCTAGAAGAATGCTCCAGGTTTGCCCTGTCCTAAATGTCCCCCCATCCAACATCCTAAATCAGTAACCCTTCTTTGTCATATTGCCATAAGAGCATTCCAACTTTGTCCTTTCCACTACATACCCACAAATCCCCAGTATTCCCTTGGTCCCTCTCCCAATCATCTCTCCAGTACCTTGGACCTTCCAACCCACCCTTCCCAGTGTACCCACCTGTTGACTCTGCACCATGCAATCCAATAATATCACTACACTCCTATCATATCCCTTCAATACATCCATAGATTATATCTGTGTGGGTGTTGGCTCACAACCTTCTCCTCCCTTTCTGTTTCTTGTAACCTTTTTTCCAGACAATAGCTTTCTGAGTCTGCTCAATTTGCTTAATTCATATCAGTGAGGTCATGTACTGTTCATCTTTCAATGCCTGGTTTGCTTCACTCAACATAACATCCTCAAGATTCATCCATGTTATCCCGTGTGTTAGCACTTTATTCCTTCTTAAAGCTAAGCAATATTCCATTGTATATATTTACCACATTTTGTTTATCTGATTTGATTCTTGAACTGGATGTTGGTAACATGAGTTTGTGAAGTGTATGAAAATTTATTCAGCTGTATTGATATAATCTTGCAATCTTCTGTATCTAAAATATGCATCAATATTTTAATCAAAGGAAGTAAATTCATCAAGAAGCTGGTGGGGATGAAAACCATTTCCCCCCAGTGGTAAATGAGAACAGTCTACTCCTTGGAGCAACCTGAAATGAAAGAAGATGTTTTCTCACATGTGTGGCATGTTTACACTCTTATCCTTGGCAAATATCTACTTGATTAGGGAACAAGAAATAATAATAAATTCAAGGAACAACTTATATGATAAAAAAATTATGATACCCAGAGAGATTTATTCACTAAATTTGAATATGGAGTCCCAAATATAACAACAAACAGATTTCCACCATCCTGACATAAACTTGAAGTATTCAGAAGCAAATTGGTTTGATACTAAAAAAGAAAACAGAATAAAATACAGTAAACTTTGCATAGTGGAACAATAGAATATCACCTAAATCTCATAAAGTCATGTAAACATTATTTGTTTTAAAACACTAATATAATTATACACAGAGGCTGTTTTGGTAATATTAATGTTTGCTCCAAAACTAGCTTAATTAACAAATGTTAGTTTCAAATTCTTCATGTGGTAATAAGTTATTTATCAACCAGTTTGTTTCAGTTTCCTATGCTCTGCAAGCAAATACCAATGCAATGGTTCAGCTTAAACAATGGGAATGTATGTGCTTACAATTATGTGGATAAAAGAAAGTTTAGCATCAAGGCAATGCTTTCTTCCTGAAGATTGTGGTGTCATAGGGTTGTCTGTGAAAGATCCTGTGAAAGATTTTTCCTTCAATCTGTCCATTTTCTGTCCCATTTTTCAGGCGGGCAGTAGTTCTATTCATAGCAAGTGTGGAAAAAACTTGTCATTTTGCATATGTTCACAGCGGTCCAAATCATCATAGTTTGTCCAATTGCTGTGTACTTGGCAGTATATCTTGTACTCTCCCTTGACTTTCAAGACTAGATTTTTGTCTCCTGAGGTTCACTTTCCCTCATGTCTGAATTCATTTCACTTATAAAGTACTGCTGTAATATAATCAAGACCCATCCTGATTGGGCTTGGCTACACATACCTTAAGCGACATAACCTCATTGGAAGTCCCTATTTACAATGAGTTTACAGTTACAAGAATGAATTACATATAAGAACATTTCCTTCTGGGGTACATACAGCTTCAAACCATGAAAGATTAAACTCTGGAAACTCAAAACACATGTTCTTTCTACATACAAATGCATTAATTCCATCATAATGAAAAATACAACAACCCTCAAATAATTTTTTAAAAATTTTTGGTACAAAGTTTGATCAAAATCAGTTATAAATATGGTCTGCCTTGGGTTAAAGTACTCCTTTGTTTGTGTATCTGTGATACCTAGAGAACAAGTTATCTGCTTCCAAGGAGGGACAGGCATAGGATAAAGATTTATTCCCACTGGGAAAAATTGGATGGAATACAGAAGTCGTGAGTCCCAAATATTTTTGAAGCCCTACAGGGTACACTCCATTAGATTTCAAGGCCTGAGAATCATCTATGGAATGATATTTGGAATCTCATCATTGTTGAAAGGGCAGCCCAACCACTTCTGAGAGATTGTCCAGCAACCATGCTCTCCTTGAAAACTGGAATGAATGCTCCACCCTCTCCTAACATCAGGATGGTGGAAAAGTTCTGTGAATGCCCGGGGGAAAGGATTCACCTTTCAGAGCTTTGGGGTGGTGGGGAGACTCTCCAACACCTGAGGCCCAAAGACTCTCTCCTCTCCAAGTACTGGGGTGGCAGCCCTCTTCCTGAACAGTGTGGTAGAAGGCAAATCCTATCCAAGGGCTGGGACAGACTCACCCTTTCTACATACATGGGTGGGTCCACAATCTTCAACCAAGATGTCTTCAGTCCAGCCTCATCTTCTATGGTTCTGACCTTGAATTGATTTTTCCTTCAATCTGTCCATTTTCTGTCACATTTTTAAGGTAGGCAGTAATTCTATTCATAGCAAGTGTGGAAAATCTTGTAATTGTGCATGTAGTTCACAGGGTTCCCAATCATAGACAAAATACCTTCCCCAGATTCTTCCTAGATAACTGAATTTCCAATTCTGACTCCCACAGAAATTGCTGACTGGCTCCATGTTCAGTTATACACTCATGTGGACCACTATTCTCTAGGGATTCACTTTCTGGAAACTAAGAATTTTCCACATCATCAATTTCTGTTTTTGTTTGTTTGTTTTTTGTCCTTGAGTGTTCAGTTCTCAGCTTATCCCTCTCTTCTTTCATTTCACTACAATCTTCAGGAGAAAACAAACTGAACTTTCAAGATTTTGCTTGTAAATATCCCTTGCAAAATATACAAGTTCATCACTTTCAAGATATGCTTTCCATTCCACATTAGAATATAATTTTGAAAAGTTCTCTGTCATTATAAAACAAAGATCTCCTTTCTTCCAGTTACCAAAGCACAATCATTTCCTTCTGCCTCTTCTTCAGAAGTAACTTTTTCATCCATATTTCTACCCAAGACTTTTCAATGAAAACTAAGTTTTTATATCATGCACCTCATATTTCTTTGAGCCTCTACCCATTACCAAATTATTTACACATTTTTGGTATTTGCAATAGGAATATACCACTGTTCTGGTACCAAAATCTATCTTAATTTCCTAGGCTGCTCATGCAAATATCAATGCAATGTTTCAGTTTAAACAATAGGAATTTCATGACTTATAGTTTTGAGGGTTAAACCTTTAAAAAAAAATATATATATATATATATATAAAACATTTATGTAAGCAAATGCACATATATGCATATATATTTATGTATCATTTTACAAATTTTGGTATGTATTGTCAAAAATTTGATTTTTACCCACAATAAAAAAATAGATTAATTAATTAATTAATTTTAAATAAAAACAATGTCCAAATCAAGGCATCATCAAGGTGATGCTTTCTCCCCAAAGATTCTGACATTTTGTGACAGGCTGCCAGGGATTCTGGGGTCCTTAGCTTGTCACATGGCAAGGCACATGGTGGTTCTACCTAGACTCTCCTTACTCTTCTAGTATCAGCTTCTTCCCTCTTGTAGTTTCCTCTCTTTTATATCTGAATTCATTCCACATGTGAAGAACAAGAATGGGATTAACATCAATTTAGATTGGGCTGGTCCACACACATACTTTAAGTGAAGCAACTTCATCAAAAAGTCATATAGACAATGGGTTAACACCCACAGGAATGGATTAGATTTAAGAACATATTTTTCAGGTTCTAACCAACACAACTTATTTTTCTCCTAAGAATTGGTGAAACAATATTAGGATAGTTTATCTTACCTGATTAATATTTTGTTTGGTGTAATTGGGACACAAGCATCTTTATCAATGCTCTGATGAAATGCTTTTCTAATAATATTTTCAATGTTCTTGACTCAATTTTTGTCTGTTTAGATGAGAGTAAATGGAATAAATATCATACTGTGAAATAAAAAATACCTACCAATCTGCATCTGCCCATCCCTATGAGTGACTGAGAAAGAAAATATCTATCAGCTAGTTCTGTGAATAAATTTTCCAACTTTGGAGGCACATGTAGGGATAAACAAATGGGTGTAGGCCTTTTAGAAAATATTCTAATGAGTTCCCCTGATTGTCATTTCTAGTGAAAAGATAATTGAAGTTCTTATCTATGGAATGTATTTATAAGGGTATACAGAGCTTCTCTATGTTGATTATGGGAAACGTATTGGAATTAGCAGATACATGTGTATGATCTGCTTATACTTGTAATTTCCAGCTATATAATTACTGTAGTATAAAATGGAGGTGTTTTTTATGCCTAAATAATGAGCTCTTTTTAAGATAATAACCCTCCCATATGTTTGATAACTTCATTTGTTCATCCTGGACATAGTCTGAATTTTTATGATAATGAAGTTCTGGGCATCTGCACAGTTAGTAACAGATTTCATGCTCTGCCTGTGTCTCACAGTAGCCTGCATTCTTTTAACAACTAGTTAAATTTGATACCAGCAAACATCTCTGATTCTTATGAGCTTATTTGCTTTTTTAATGGCAAACTCAATTTCTGAATTCTGTGGCAAACATGAAGCACATTAAATGCATTTAGAAACCATGGATTCATAACCGTAAGTGACACATTAGTTTCAATTCACCTCTCCTGTCTCAGACAAGTTCCACGAAGGGACACAAATGTGTGTGGCAGAGGTTTTGGTACCTTCAAACCTTGCTAATAGAATCATTTCCTTTTTATTTACTGCCTACATTTTTTTATACAAATGTAATTCTGAGGATAAGATTCAGGTCATGACAGGTTAGGAAAAATTCTTTAATTTTCTGTTGAGTGAATGGTGGAATTTGAGATTTTATATACTCCTGTTTACTTCATTGCTTCATATTTTGTTGAAGCTCATCATGAGGGCAGTGAAAGTTTGTGAAACATTTGTTAGGGGATGGTACAGATATAATTGCTTCATTCCAGATAGTTACTTATTGAAGGAAGGAGTAAACTATTAAAGCTACATAATTATTTTGGCTTAGGGAAGCAATTAGCAACTTTAGATTTACTCATAATATATACCATGAATTGAAGAATCTAAAATTCTCATGAGGCAATAAAATGAATGTAGAGAATTTGGAATAATCCAGTAAGGGAATAAATGACAATAAGAATTGAGAGGAAAATAGTATTCCTTCCTTCATAAAAGAGCCATCACAATGTTTGATGGCTTAGAATAGTAGACTACACAATCCAAGACTGAACTTTATTATACCTGAGAATATAATACATCATCTTCAAAACCCTAAATAGTTTCCTACAAATTTACCACTAAATTTAAACACTTTTTTTGCACCCAATCCTGTGTTGAGTGATTGAATTAAACATTTGAAAGGTAACCTTTGAAATGCATACATATAAATTAAATATCCCTTTGTTATTGGGTAAAACTCTAGTAACAAATTATCTCCAAAATGCTTTTATTGTTGTTTTATTAATACTGTGAATCAGTTTTATTATGTGACATTTAAATTAGGTGACTATGTCAGAAGAGTTTAAATATGTGTGCCAACTATTTTTGTATTGTTGGAAAAAACATTTTTTTCTATATGGATAGGTATTTTACAATGCCTGTACATATTTGTGTTTCTTTGAGAAGGCATGTGTGTCTGTATGTGCATGTGTGTTTACAATTGCATATTTGCACAGGTGTTCATTCAAGAAGTTGTTTCGAACTTCACAAGGATGAGATTTTAAGGTTGGAAATAAGGAGAAAACAGGGTCTTCACTGATTTTATATGTGATATTATAGAAAAAAATAAATAAAATTGTTGTACAAAAGACTGTGTTGGACTGGACAACCAATAACCCACTTGAAATTTATGAGATTGAATAGCTCCCAAAATAGAAATTATGTTCAAAATTCATAGTTTTAATCCCAACTGCTAAAGTCAGAGTAGACTTATTATTATGAATGATGCAGAGTACCTGAAATATATGGGATTTAAAAAATGAGAGAAAGTCACTCAGGCAGAACTCACTCCAATATTAATGCTGATTTATTTCACCATTAGAGACAGTGTCATTTTTGTTTTAATCTAGCCAATGCCCAGAATAAATGATTTTATCTTCCCTTAGACAGGGATGTATATTAAGTTTTTCCAGGTACAGCCATAGAGAAACCAGTTCAAAATTCCCAGGGAGAAGATATTTGAAAGACTTTTTCTATCAAAAGCAGTCTACACAGCACCAAAACATCCAAAATAGGTTCCATTGGATGAATCTGTGCCTTTGCTGATAGCAACAAAACAGCAGAGAGTTGATGATAACTGAATGAACAAGCCAGAGACAGAACACTTTAAAATTTGAAGAGAAAAAAAATACTGCAAACCAGGTTCAGAACAATGAAATGGGGATTGAGATGTTGACACTTATATTGCAATTCTAAGTGAAAGAACCCAGAAAAAAGAAGAGGATCCAGATTAGTTCCAATGCATAAGTCCTGGCAATTTTAGTGACTTCACTTCCATCTTCATATGAAGTGAATTAATAAAAAGTACTCCATTACAATAGCTAAATATTATGTTAAATATATTTTGCATACAGAATAATAATCAATAGTTTAATAAATAATTAATTCCAAGTGAGAATCCAGGTTTCCCAAAGATGATAGCCCATTTGATGGTCGCCTAATATCTATGAGCCCTCACAATAATTTTACCTCCTTTGTATTTAAGTGAGAACAGATGAATAGATTGCAGTAGTGATGGATTCTACACTCAGAAAGAAACTTCTAGGAGCCAGTATTCCAGAAACCAGCATTCTTTTTCCCTGCTGCAACAAATAAAAGTCATGCAATATGTATTTATATATCATTTTACAAATATTGGTATGTATTGTTAAAAATTTGATTTTTACCCACAATAAAAAAAAATGGAAGGAATACACAGATGGAATTTTTAAGTAACTACACAGAATACAAATTTCCTAGAGGTTCTTAAAACCTTCAGTGGATTTAGCTTGAGCTGGAAATAAAATTGAGCAGGTTAAGACATTCAGATTTCAGGATTCATGTGTAATCACTGCAAAATGCAGCTTCATCTCCCTAATTCATTCACTAAATTTGTCTTTACAGAGACTGAATATATGAATAAGAATACAGATTGCCATAAAATTTGAAATTTTCCTGATTGCATAATAGTGTAGAATGGATAAATAGCAGCCCCTACAAAACCACATCAAATTACAGCTTTTCCCTGTTTCAGTGTAACACACTACAAATGAAATCTTTAAAGTATAAATTTATACATCAGCTTATTACCCCTTAACCAAAGATGTAAGATAATGCTTAAGAAAATTATGCAATCATACCCTAGGGAGTTTCAAAAACAATTAGGAACTCAAATATGAATTCAATATTCTTGTTACAAGAACTTGAAGAGCTGTTCTAGACAGTTCCCTCTACAATACACCCTTTTTTATAAGTTCCAATTTTATACCAAAACCTTGTAATCATTATCCCACAAATGCTCCTATTATCTCAGATGACTATGTACCCTACTTGTCAGAAAAATAATGCCATCACAGGATCATTATTTCAATCTCAAGCTTCCTCATCAATAATAATATCTAAAAACTATTTCACCTTCATACCTTCCTGCCCAATGAGAAAAATATGTGCAGGGAAACCAATTGAGATACATATATACACACACACATACATTCAAACCCTCATACATATCTATATTTAACAAATCAATTTTATTAATACATATTAACAAACACACAATTCATCCAAAGTGCACAATCAATGGCACCTGCTACACTTAGTTTTGCAATCATCACCCCAACAACCATCAGAATATTTTCATTATTTCAACAATACCAACAAACAAAAAGAGACAAACAAACAAAAAGAAATACTCCTCACCTCCCAATCTCTTTGTGCCTCACCCACTGTAAATAGCTGCTGTTTCTGGTTATTCTATCCAAAATGTATAGTCAATGGCTTTTAATATAACCACAATGCTGTACAT
>JAQZBX010005576.1:33376-56074 GCA_029593785.1 Cabassous unicinctus
TGTGTGTGTTTTTTTTTTTTTTTGTCTGATTCTAACTTTTGGTAATATTAACTTAGATTTGTTCCGCTTCAAAGGAAAATGGTCTTACATATGAACTTCTACCCATATTCACATTTCACAAAATATATTTGGTTCATAATAAGGCAATCATACAGTATTTGTTGTCCTTTTATGTCTGACTTGCTTCACTCAACATAATGTCCTCCAGGTTCATCCGTGTTTTCATATGTTTCACGAGTTCATTTCTTCTTACTGCTACATAATATTCCATCATGTGTATACTCCACAATTTGTTTACCCATTCATTAGTTGATGGACACCTTGGTTGTTTCCAACTTTTGGCTATCATGAATAACACAGCTTTGAACATCGATGTGCAAATATCTGTTCATGTCACTGCTCTCAGTTCTTCTGGGTATAAACCTAAAAATGGTATGGCTGGATCCCATGGCAAGTCTATATTCAACTTCCTTATCAACTGCCAAACATTCCTCCACAGTGGCTGTATCCATCTACATTCCCACCAACAGTGAATAAGCATTCCTATCTATTCACATCCTCTCCAACATTACAGTTTTCTGACTTTTTAATAGCGGCCAGTCTAATACATGTGAAATGACATCTCATTTTAATTTTGATTTGCATTTCCCTGATAGCTAGTGATGTTGAACATTTTTTCATATGTTTCTTTGCAATTTGTATTTCTTATTTAGACTGTTGTCTTTTCAAGTATTTTGCCCATTTTATTAATCAGTTACTTTGTCTTTTTAGTGTTGAGTTGTATGATCTCCCTATATATCATGGATATTAAACCCTTATCAGATATATGATTGCTAAATATCTTCTTCCATTGAGTCAGCTGCCTTTTCACCTTTATGACAAAGTCCTTTGAGGTGCAGAAGTGCTGAAGTTCTAGGAGGTCTCATCAATCTATTTATTCTTTTGTTACTCATGCTTTGGGCATAAGGTTTAAGAAACTACTCTTCTGACCCAGCTGAGTGGGTTTAACAGCCTTGTCAAAAATTGCTTGACTGTTGATGTGATGGTCAATTTCTGAGTTCTCAATTTGATTCCATTGGTCAATCTGTCTGTCCTTATGACAGTACCATGCTGTTTTTACCACTATAGATAAGTAATATGCTTTAAAGACAGGAAGTGAGAGTCCTCCAACTTTGTTCTTCTTTTTTAAGACATTTTTGGCTATTCAGTGCCAATCACCCTTCCAAATAAATTTTATTATTGGCTTTTTGATTTCTGCAAAAAAGGCTGTTGGGAATTTTATTGGGATTGCATTGAATCTGTAAATCAGTTTGGGTAGAATTGACATCTTAATGATATTTAATCTTCCAATCCATGAATTCGGAATGTCTTTCCATTTTTTAAGTCTTCTTCAGTTTCTTTTAGCAATGTTTTGTAGTTTTCTGGATACTTTATGTCCTTAGTTAAGTTTATTCCTAAATATTTGATTGTTTTAGTCACTATTATAAATGGAATTATTTTTCTGATCTCCTCCTTAGATTGCACATCAGTATTGTACAGAAACACTATTGATTTTTGCATATTACCCTTGTATCCTACTACTTTGCTAAACTCATGTATTAATTTTAGTAGCCTTTTGTGGATTTTTCTGGATTTTGTAGATATAGAATCATGGTATCAATGAAAAGTGAAAGTTTTGTTTCTTCCTTTCCTATTTGGGTGCCTTTTATTCCTTTGTCTAGCCTAATTGCTCTAGCTAGAACTTCTAGCAAAATATTGAGTAATAATGGTGACAATGGGCATCGTTCTCTTGTTCGTGATCTCAGTGAGAAGACTTCCAGTCTTTGACCATTGAGTACAATGCGGCCTATAGGTTTTTCATATATACACTCCACCATAATGAGAAAGCTTCCTACTATTCCTTTCTTTTGGACTGTTTTTATCAACAAAGTGTGCTGTATTTTGTCCAATGCCTTTTCTGCATCAACTGAGAGGATTATTTGATTTTTCTCCTTCAGTTTATCAATGGGATTATTACACTAACTGATTTTCTTCTGTTGAATCACATTCCTGAGATAAAACCTACTTGATCATGGTGTATAATTCTTTGAATGTGCTTTTGGATTCTGTTTGCAAGTACTTTGTTGAGGATTTTTGCATCTATATTCATCAGAGGTATTGGTCTGTAATTTTTTTTGTAATATCTTTATCTAGTTTTGGTATTAGGGTGATGCTGGCTTCATAGAATGAGTTTGGTAACTTTCTTTCCTGTTCAATATTTTTTTGGAAGAGCTTGAGCGAGATCAGTATTTATTCATCTTTATATAAATAGAGGAATTCACTTGTGAAGCCATCTGGTCCCTGGCAGTCAGTACAGGTGGTTCATGTGTTTTCAAGAATTTGTCCATCTCTTCTACATTTTCTAGTTTTTCAGCATACAACTGTTCATAGTATCCTCTTTGTGATCTCTCTTATTTCTACAGGGTCACTGGTAATGTCCTCCCTCTCATTTCTGATTTTATTTGTGTCTTCCCTTTTTTTTTTTTTTTGTCAGTCTAGCTATGGGTTTTTCAATTTTGTTGATCTCTAAGAATCAGCTCTTCATTTTATTGCTTCTTTCTATTTTTTGCTGTTGTTGTTCTCAATTTCATTTATTTCTGCTCTGATTTTACTATTTCTTTCCTTCAGGTTGATTTGGGCTTAGTTTCTTTGTTGTTGTTGTTTGTTTGCTTGTTTGTTTTTCTAGTTTTTCCAGGTGTGCCATGAGATCATCAATTTTACCTCTTTCTTTTTTTTTAATGTAAGCATGGAAGGCTATAAATCTCCCTCTCAGCACTGCCTTTGCTGTGTCCCATAGGTTTTGAATGTTGTGTTCTCTTTTGCATACATCTCAAAAGATTTGCTGAATTCTCTTCCAATTCCTTCTTTGACCTACTGATTGTTTAAGAATGTATTTTTAAATTTCCATATATTTATGAATTTTCCCTTTTTCTGTCTGTTATTGATTTCCTGCTTCATCCTGTTATGATCAGAAAAATGTTTTGTATATTTTCAATTTTTTAAAATTTATTGAGACTTTTCTTGTGACCCACTATATGGTCTATCTTGGAGAAGGATCCGTAAGCACTTGAAAAGAATGTATAACCTGCTGTTTTGGGATGCAATGTTTATAGATGTCTGTTATGTCTACGTTGTTTATCACATTGTTCAAGTTCTGTTTCTTTATTTATCCTCTATCCAGATGTTCTATCCAATACTAAGAATGGTGTATTGAAGTCTCCAACTATTATTGTAGAAACATCTATTTCAACCTTCAGTTTTGCTAGTGTGTGCCTCATGTATCTTGGGGCACTCAGGTTAGGTGCATAAATATTTAGTATAGTTATTTCTTCTTGGTGAATTACCCCTTTTAAAAATATATAATGACCTACTTCATCCCTTATAACAGTTTTGTATTAAAAATCTATTTTGTCCAATATTAGTATCAATACTCCAGCTGTTTTTTAGTTGCTATTTTCATGGAATATATTTTTCCAGTCTTTCACTTTTAACCTGGTCGTGTCTTTATATCTGAGGTGAGTCTCTTGCAGACAGCATCAAGAGGGCTCATATTTTTAAATCCATTCTATCAGTCTATGCCTTTTGATTGGGGAGTTCAAGCCATTAACATTTGATGTTATGAATTTAAAGGCATTACTTCATCCATTTTGACCTCTGGCTTTCTGTTATCATATCTTATCTTATTACAGTTTATCTTTTTACCCTTTCAAATATTATTCTTTTCTACACTCTTCTCCAATCTCTCCTCCCTGTTTTTTCCTTTCAGTACTCCCTTTAGTATCTCTTGTAATTCTGGTCTTTTGGCAACATATTCCATCAGTTTTTGTTTTTCCTTGAATACTTGAACTCCCTTCATTTTTGAAGGACAACTTTGCCACCTACAGAATTCTTGGCTAGCAGTTTTTCTCTTTCAATACCTTAAATACAACCTATCACTTCCTTCTCTCTTCCATGGTTTCTGATGAGAGTTTAGCACTTAATCTTATCAAGTTTCCCTTGTATGTGGTGCTTTGCTTTTCTCTTGCTGCTTTCAATATCTTCTCTTTAGCACTGGTATTTGTCATTCTGAATAGTAAGTGTCTCACGGTAGGTCTGTTCATGTTTATTCTGTTTGGAGTGTGTTGTCCTTAGATACTGATATTTATGTCTTTCATAAGGGTAGGGAAGTTTTCATTCATTATTTCCTCACATATTCTTACTGCCCTTTTTCCATTCTCTTCTCTTTCTGGGATGCAGATAATATGTATGTTTTTTCATTAAGTGCTGTCATTCAATTCCCTGAGACTTTGTTCATTTTTTTTCCATCCTCTTCTCTTTCTTTTTTTCTGTTTTCTTTTTCCAGTTCAGATGTTCTGTCTTCAAAATCACTAATTTCATCTTCAAGCATTTCAAATCTGCTATTACGTGCCTCTAATGAATTTTTAATCTCATCCATCATGTCTTTCATTCCCATAAATTCAATTACTTTTCTTTGCAGACACTCAAATTTTTCTTTACACTCACACAGTGTCTTCTTAATATCCTTTATCGCTTTGGTTATATTTTCTTTCAATTCCTTAAAATGTTTTATGAGAGTTATGTGATTATCATTGGTTAATTGTCTCAAAACTATTACCATGGTCATTTTACTCCTTGTGCCCTGTATATTTATATACCTTTGGCCCATGGACAACTTTCCCATTGATAAAGCAGTGGCTGTATTTATACTATAATAACACCAATGTGAAACCCTTTAATATACATGCTCAGAAATGCAAAGGTGAAAAATACAATGAGGAAGCTCTGGAGCCAAAGAGTGATCTTTTGTTCTTTTACCAGTAATTTGGAAGTGTGTAAAAAGATAAGATAAAATAAAATCTATTTATATTTTAAGCTCATTTGTGTCTAAAGCAAAATAAATCACCTTGTATTCAGAATATGTGGGTTAAGTACATATTATCCCCTTGTTATCTGAAATCTTTAATGGTTTTTCATTCATAAATGTTGACACTAGTCCAATGCAATGAGAAAATTCATTGCATGTACAAATTAATAATCAATGGGATTTGGTTAATTTAAATGAAATTTTCACAATGTTTAGAAAATATATGGTGTTATATACTCTATACAAAAATTATCTGCAAATCTTCAGGTGAAGTTTATGTAACCAATAGCTCAAGTACTTTAAATATTAAAAAAATGTTGTTTTTAGAATTTTGTTAAAAATGCATTGTGTTAATCCCTAACTTCTGTCATCAGTGTAGACAAATTTTTTTTTGTGGGAAATAGGGAACATCCAGTAATTAATAGGTTTGGAGGAAAAAGAGAAAATCATTAAGGCAGGACTCATCCCATAATTAGTGCTGTTTCTTTGTACAAACCACAAAGCACCATTTACATAGTAACCCAGGCTTTTCTCAGACTAATTATTTTCTCTGCCTAAAGCCAAGAAGGGATATTAAATTATTTCAGTTGCAACCATAGAGCAACCTTGCATTTGATATTTCCAGGTAGAATGCATGTATGAGCAATTTTTCTGTCAAAGGAATCCCCACAAACTCCACCTTCAAAATAGCTTTTATTGAATAGATTACAGCTTTAGTTAATAAGATTAAAAATAGAGAGCTTATGAAATCTGAGTAACCATGGCAGAAATTCTGCACATTAAGATTTGAACAGAAAATTGCAGACCAACTGCCTACCAATGAAATAGTTATTCATTTCAAATATGGTCACTTACAGGACAATTCTCAGAGAATGATTCTTGATAAAACAGGGGATCCAGATTGCCCAAGGCACATCTTGCCTAACTTTCATATTACATTTCTATGTTTGTAGGACTGAATTAACCTAAATTACTTATCATCCATTCCTATATCTATTGTTTTATGTATATTACATGCATACTAATATGCAGCAGCTAAAAATTGATTCTGAATTGGAGGACACTTTTTCTCAAATGTCACCAAAACATTTGCTCATCATCAAATATACATATGCTCCAACCCCATATCCATTTTTCAGCCCCTTTTGATTAAGAAGGGCTATGTGTCTAGCTTGCAGATATGATGTGTCTCACACACAGGCTGAAACATACAAAAGCCAGTGTGCTAGGATGCAACTTCTATTTTCCCTTCTGCAGCAAGCCTATAAGAAATGCAATGCAATGGCATGGCTATACAAAGGAAGCTACCTGGACTACTGAGTAACTACAAGGGTAACAAATGCCCTACATGATCCCCAAATCCTCTGTGGATATTGTCTGTACAGAAAATAAAATTAAATGTATTAAGTCATGGATATTTCAAGATTCATTTTTTTTACCACATCAAAACACACTTTATCCTTACTAATCTTCTGACTAACTTCCTCATTACAAAGATTTTTCTGTTAAGAAAAGGGCTCATCAGCATTACTTTTGCAATTATCTATGTTGTCACATAATGTAGAATGAATGAATACCAATCCTTCCAAATCAAATCTATATAAGCTTCTTTCTGCATCAGTGTAACACATCCACAAACTGAAGTACATAAATCATTAATTTGTACACCTCATTTGTTCCCTTTACATAAGATTTAAGGCAACATAGAAAAAAATTATGCAGTCATATACCAGAGGGTGACAATAACAAATACGAATTCCAGTAACACTGGCTTTTCAATGTTTCTTGAGCAAATCTTGCTAGCGTTCCTGTTTGAGTGAACAAGTCTTTTTCATCTGGATAAACTTCTAGGATCATCATTTTGAATTGTTTCAGGATCCCACGATCAGCATCGAAAATCTTTGGAAAATGTCTAGAAAGGTGGAATAAGTGTTGATTAAACCACCTGCTATTTTGTTGCAGTTAGATCTTCATGGTTTTGTACAATTTGAAGAATGTTTCCCTCCAAATATTGCATGCCTCATGAGCATAACGATTGGACATGCTCTATCCTCAATACAGCTCCATCTGGGTATTCCAAGAGGCTTCCCAGAAATGTCCTTTGTATAGCTCCAGAAAGGGAGTATCAGTTTTATTGGGACACTAAATCATACCCAAGTTCATCTACCTCAAGGCTATCTCTTCATTCCATTTCTACATTCCTTAAATGCATATCCTCTGATTTCACCTACAGTGTATTCTGTGGAGATAGTGAAGCTCTGATATCCTTGGCAGTTCATAGTCATATTTCCCATTGTACAGACAGTTAGCAAAATATCATACTGATTTGTGGCAACACAGAAGCCCTACTTTTCAACATTCTATGCCCTGTATGACTTTTCTAGTGGTTTTCAGAAGTCATCTGAAAAATAAGCAGATTTAAATATAGTTCATAATCTATAAACTCTAATCTCTAATTGAGCCATAGCTGTCAACTCATGAATTGAGTCTTCAAGGCACTACATTTCTTTTTTCCACATAAGCCCAGTCGATATTTTAAGCAGAATTTGGAAACCATCAGGTATCCAACTCTTATTCTTTAGAGTAAACAAGTCTGCAGATTTTATCACAGTAGGCTTTATTTAGCACTATATCTGAGAGATGGCTAAGAGTACTATCTCTTTTTCTAAAGTGGTAATGAAAATAATATAACTCCATTCCTTCTTGGTATCATCACCCACATAAGGCTGCCTTTCTCTTTGGGGTAATACCCACTGTAACTATTTATTACTACCTTTACCCAAAACTGTCTCCCCATCAATGTATTTTCCATCTCAACATGCCTGGATAGAAGAGCAACACTGTTTACATTATCTTTGCATACATTTTAAGACAAATATCCTACCACTTGATGGGGAAAAATCAGGATTAAACTTGTCATTTGGTACTTGGGCCACATTCACAGTTATTCTTCAATGGGTGACATGAGGTAAAGTTATGACCCAACTTAAAATATCTTAGGATTACCTATTATGAAATTTAATTGCATGGGTATTGTATTTGGGTATCAGTACCACCCTCCTTGGGCACCTAAGTTTAGTCCCATACTTGTGCTAACTGGATCAGGCAATGCTAAAGAAAACTCGTGTAAGGTGATAAAGGCAAGGGAGTCATCTCAGGGTTGAAGATAACTATGTCCTTTATAGACCACCTTTTGAATATGGGCAAGCCTTTTTATTTCTATTTTATTTTTAGTTTTTTTCACTTTTTTATTTTTTAAAGGATACTTTGATTATATAAATGTTTCAGAGAATATATAGTGGATTCCCATATATCCTGCTCCCCATACCTCCCACATTTTCCCACATTAGCATCATCTTTCATTAGTGTGGTACACTCATTGCAATTGATAAACACATTTTTGAGCATTGCCACTAAACATAGACTATAGCTTACATCGTAGTTTACACTGTCTCCCATTCGACTCTGTAGGTTGTGGCTGGATATATAATAGCCTATATCTGTTGTTGTAATGTCATTCAGATGATTCCTAAATCCTGAAAATGCCCCCCTATTACACTTATTTTTCCCTCTCCCTAAGCCCAGAACATCCAAGGGTCATTGCTTCCACAACAAAGGTATTTCTTCCATTGCTAGAATCACAAGTAGTCTATAGTAGAGTACCAGTAAGTTTATTTTAGTCCATAGTTCATTTCCCAATTCTGAGGAATCTGGGATGGTGATGCCCACTCCACCATTGAGGGGAGGTTTGAATCTGTACATGCAATGGATGGGACTCTCGTACTTGCCATTTTAGGTACTCTTGCTTCCTAAGTATGCTGTTTGTCCATCATCTCCTCCCTGTTAGTTGTGCTGGGAGAGCCCATTGAACTAGAGAGTAGGTGTTGCAATCCATTGGGATTAAGGACTCAGCTGGCATATGGCCATCTCAAAAATTTAAGTCTCTTGGATGTACACATGCCAACTCTAGTACTAATTATAGGTTTAAATACAAGAGTCAGAAAAATCATATGTAAGGAAACAACTGAGTGCAACTCTGTCACACTGGGGTGAATAAATTCCAAAATAGGTTCCACTGAAAAGGCACCAAACTTCTGAACTATCTGCCCTGACTATAGTTTCTGGGTGTCTCCATATCCTTGAGGAGCTTCACTATTTGGGGTCATATCTACTGTGGCTATCAATGAGATGTGCATACATGCTACCTCTGGGATGGCCTCCTGACTCACTTTGAATTCTCTTAGCCATACAAACTTGTCTTTAGCTTTTTCCCCTTTTGACGAAGGTATTTTTTTTCCAGATATATTTCTTGTTGGTACATGGCAGTAATCCCTTGGTGCTGGGGAGGCTCATCCCTAGGAGTCATGTCCCACACTGGGGGGAAGTTATTGCTTTTATATATTGACTTTGGGGAAAGCCTTTTTAATAAATCACTAATGAACATTCTTTTATACTTATATACTTATACTTTATAGCATATTTTATACTATTTTTAGAACAGAAAAATCTAATAGATTACTGTCAAGATGCTAATAACTTTTACCATCAAATAAAGTGTGAGTATTGCTTTAAAGAAACATTTGTTTGCCAAATATTCCAGCATGAACTTGTTCCTAATTGCATTAGTCAGCCAATGGGATGCTGATGCAAATTACCAGAAATCTGTTGGAACTTACAAAAGAGTACTTATTTGGTGTAGAAGCTTATAGCTACCAGGTCACAAAATAAAAGTTACTTCCCTCACCAAAGTTTGTTGCCATGTGTTGGAGCAAGATGATTGCCGACATCTGCCAGGGTTCAGGCTTCCTGGGTTCCTCTCTTCCCAGGGCTAGCCTCTCTCTGGGCTCAGGCTTACTTCACTCCACGAGGCCAGCTATAGACTATCAAGTGAATGACTTGTCTCATCCCAGAGCCTTCTCTCCTTCCTTAACAACCGAGCTCCTCTGTATGCTTACTTCCCTGGGCTCCAGCATTAAAACTTTGCATCAGAACACTAACTCAAAACTCAAAACCTGACCTTTGCCATGTCTTTTATCTTTAATTCTCCACCCACCAAGGGGCGGGGCTCATGCCCTACTGATGTGGCCTAATCAAAGCCTTAATCATAACTTTATCATGCCCAGCTGAACAGACCAGTTTACAAGCATAATCCAATATCTATTTTTGGAATTCATAAATATGTCAAACTGCCAAACTTCTATATTAATCATGCATAAATTTTGACAACTATTTAACCTACTCTCAACACTTTAATTTTAACTTAATAAAATATATGAATATATTGATTTATTTTAACAATTAATTAATTGTTAAATAGCAGTTGCTCCTTCTCTGACCTTTCCTATTTCATTGGATGAGCATCATGTAGTTGTTTAATTTAATTTTCTAATACATTTCATCATCAATATCTGTGTTATCATATATTTGAATGAAATCAGTCAAATTAATCCTATGAAATATAATGCTTTAGACCAAATACATTAAGATTATTACTAAATAAATCATTTAGAACTACGACAGCATATTCTTTTCAAGCAAAATTAACCTTTGCTTAGCTATCAAATTCATAATGGATTGTAGTATAAATCAAGTGCCAAGTCTCAGTCAATTCTGGATCTGAGTTTCTTGGTGCCTAACCTTATACCCTGTTTCATACTAAAAGGCTGTACTGACATGGGATTCCTAATTAGTTTTATCTTTAACTAATGACGATCTTCCAACAAATAGTAAATTTTTAGTAAAATTAAATAGAATTCCAGTTCTGACCAACTGCACAATTGGATATATCTAGTTTTAGTTAATTATGGAACCTTGGTAGTTAGAGAGCACCTAAACAATTCACTACATCTCTTCATGCATTCCCCTAAGTTAAAGGAATAAAAAAAATCCCATAAATTAATCACTGTATTTCTCCTGCCAAGATCAAAAGCCATTGCCCTTGTGCTACCTATGAATCCATTTATAGAGCATAATTCACAGCTCCTATTGTATTAATGGGCATGGCCTTTTCCATCTTTGTTTCCTGGAATGCTGTATTCATATTGTTGAGACTGTTTTATGCATTTTTCTAAAACTATCATACCTTTCCAGGTTACTTGTGATCTTTCACTTGTTACAAAATAGCATCCTTTTCAAGTGGCCAATAAGAGTCAGTATGGCTTTCCTCAGAAAAGCTAATTCTGCTTGAATTACTGGAGCTGTGCCAATATTATGAGGGTTATCACAGGGTGTTTTGGCCAATGATAATTTATCCATTAAATATGTTGTCTCCTAATATATATTGTTCAAGTGCAATTCACATATTTATTTTGGACCCCAAAATGTTGAATTACCCAGGATAATGTCATGTAGGTATTGTTTAACAACATTTACTTTGAGTTTGCCAAAGAGCTTTCCACAGCATCCTCAGCAGACATTGGACTTAAGTATGTGAGCCTACCTAGTTAATCCTAAAATTAGATTGGTTTCTCTCTCCATGTATTCTTTTAAATATTTATTCAATTATTTTAAAAAGATATTTAGATTACATAAATGTCACATAAAAATATAGAGGATTCCCATATGTCTCATCCATGTATTCTTTGTCTTGATTATTGCTCTCAAAGCAAAAAATATGATTAATAAGCATAAAATGATATGAAAAGTCAGGCTTGCAGCAGATAGTTTATATCCATAGTATCTGGGTCACTTATCAACAGAGCTTCCTCTAGGTTAATAATTGCACAGTGAACTGGTGATCTGCTGTCAAATGAAGTCCTTTGAATGCATCCAGGAGGTACTATTTCCCACATGTTCCCTCTCAAAAGGATCTTCTATAATCGATGTAAACTGTAAAATGAAAACCATAATACAAGCAAAATTAGAATATATTGAAAGCATTCACCCAAGAGAAATTTTTGAATCATTAGCCTACATCCCATAGATGTCTCCAAAAAAAAAATAAATAAATAAAATGCTTCTTTAATACAAGGGAGCTCATCCTGTGACTTCAGCAGCACTTGAACAAGGAGACTTCTGTGGGAGAGTAGTTTCTCTCTCATGGAAATCTGTAAATATAACTTTAATAATATTTTTTCTCTTACCCTCTATTTTGGTTTCCTAGGCTGCTTAAAGCATATACCATGAAATGATTCTGCTTGAACAACAGGAATTAATTTGCTTAAAGTTTTGATTCTGAGAAAATGTCCAAATCAAGACATCATCACTGTGATTCTTTCATCTAGAAGAAAAGCTGCTGACGATCCTTGGCTTCTCTGCCACGTGGTAAGGCACATGGCAGAATCTGTTGGTCTCTCCTTTCTCTTCAGAGTTTCATTGATTTCAGGTTCTTCTTTCCATGGCTTTCTCTCTATCTGTATTCATTCCATTTATAAAGGAGTCCATTTAGAGGAATAAGGCCCAGAGTAAAAGAGGTGGATCACAAAAAGTAGGTCAAAAAGTCCTACTTAAAATTGCTACAGACCCATATGAATGAAATAAAATTAAGGGCATGTCTTTCTGGGGTACATCGAGTTTCAAACCACTACACCCTCTCATGAGGTATCAAAGTAATATTACCTTTTTTATTACATTATTAATTCATTGGCTTTGTTTTCTACCCTTTGTGATAACCTATCTTTTCAGAAGAAAAATTACTTCTCCTTCCTACCATTTAAATGAGTATTTATGCATTCCTTCACTGGACACTTCATCCAGGATTCCTTTTATATTACCATAATCTAAAGAACATTTTTCCAAAACATATTGACTACTGCTAAAGTATGGGTAAAATCTACATCATATCAGTATTATCATTCATGTCCTGTGATGCCATGTGGAACGCTGCTCTTAATTCTGCCCACTGAATGAATTGTTTCTTCCCTCTTTCTCTGCTTCTACTTTCCAAATTGAGGGCTGAACCAGAACACTTAAGCTATCATCTGTAAACTATGCTGCTTGTTAGGTGTCCTTCAATAACTGATCTTATGGAGGTACTCATTCAGCTAGGGGTTAGGAAACTCCTCGGAGGAATCTAAAAGAGTTCACAAATGAACTATGGTCATCTGTTTCACTAAGCAATGAGTTTCCTCTTTTAAATGTACTTCATTTATCATTTCTATTTAATAAGATTTAGTAAGGGAATTCTACTGTTCCTTTCCCTGCCTGCTGGAATGATTATGATATAACCCAGGATATATGGGCATTTCAGTTCTCAAAATAATATTATGGCCTTCATTAATAAATGCAGTTTCACATAAACTTACAAGGCCCTTTCAAATATTGTATACTACTTTAGCTGTGACAGTCCAAAAGTTCCCCATCCACTGTCATGCCCCTCCACTGCACAAATACCACTTCCACCTTATCATAGATTTTGCCCATATGGGCGATGGCTCACAAACTTCTTTGGCATTTGGTATTCTGAATAGTATGTGCCTCAGAAAGTCTGTCTGAATTCATTCTGTTTGGAGTATTTTTCTCTTTTTTATATGGATAATATGGTCTTTCACAAAGTTTAGGAATTTTTGGGCCAGTATTTCTTTGAACAGTCTTTCTGCCCCTTTCTCCTTCTCGTCTCTTTCTGGACCACCTATGACACATACTTTGGTGCACTTCATGCTATCATTCAATTCCAAGGCCTCTGCTCATTTTTTCTAATCTTTTCTCTATTTGATCTTCTGTCTTTTCTATTTCAGCTGCTCTCTCTCCCAATTCACTATTTCTTTCTGCCATTTCAAGCCCCTTGCCTTTAATGTATTTCTCATTTCATCCATTGTGTCCTTCATTCCCATGCATTTTATTATTTTATTCATCTTTGTGTTGACCCAAAGTTTTCTTAATGTCCTTTATCTCTGTATCCATATTTTCCTTAAAATCTTTGATCTAATTTAGGAGATTAGTCTGAACATCATTTATTAGATGTTTCAAATCCTATGTTTCATCTGGCATTTTGATTTGTTCCTTTGACTGGGTTATATCTTCCTGTTTCTTAATATGGCTTGTAATTTTTTCTGATGTCTAGGCATCTGATATTATTAATGGGGTTACTTTGATGAGCAGATTCTTTCTCTTGCCTAGGGCTTTAGTAGGTTATTTTGCATTACCACTCTTTTTTAATTTTTGGTTCAACTATATCTATCATTTTAAAATTGGTCACATTTAACTGATCAAAATAGGGCCAGGGGTCCCCTAATGGGGTGCAGACCAATTTCCAAGGGCCCTGATGACAGTAAAGTCACCAAACAGACTTTTTTATTCCTGGACAGGTGGATCTACATCATTGTATCCACCCAGGAACAGCAGAGTGCTAAGTATAGCCTGCTTTCTCCAAAACCCTCCTTCTTGACCAAGAGTGGTTGCTGCCAACCAAGAAGGAGCAGAAATCTCCAGGAGAAAAAGGAGTTTGTGCCAAAGGAGGAGAGTGTCAGCAAGTTTGAATTGTCAGGTTTGGATCAGAATAGCCCACCCAAGTAGGATCTTTCCCAGCCATTGCTTCAGCACTGCCCACCCAAGCATGGGTACAGAGAACATATTCCCTCCTGGAACTTGAGCAGGGAGGATTGCTGAGGACCACCACCCAGGAAGTGTGGAAACAGTGGAATCGAACAGACCAAATTTTCTGGCCAAAAGTGGTATCAGCAGTTGGCTGTGTCCCTCTTTCTCCCCTTCCCTGGGGAAGTGGATTCCTGAAGCCCTCTCAGTCTGTAGCCACTCACCTGGACCAGAAGAACCAAAGCTCTCTGCTCCAAGCATGGAGTTTGGGTGCCAGCAGCAGCAGTTGCCCTGGTTACTGACAGATCCTTATCATGGAGTCTCCTTCTCTTCACTTCTCTCTATTCTGGGTGCTGCTGAGCTCTCCCCTAGTCTCCTGAGCCCTAGAACAGTTATTGTAGATAGATTCTGCCTGCCTTCTAGCTGTTTTCCTGGGAGGGAAGTGAGCTCTGAAACGCTCTGATCCTTTTTCTTCCTGGAAGTTCTGCATCTCTGTTTTAATCAAAGGGGGAAAAATATCATCAAGTGGTAGGGAAGGGTTGAAAACCATTGTTCTGCAGTGATAAATGAGAACAACCTAATGATTGGAGCAACCTGAAATGAGGGAGAAAGTTTTTTTTTCGTATTTTGGAACAAGGAGACCCTTCTAGCCTTGGCACATGTCTCTTTCATTGGGGAACCAGAAGTAATAATAAAAGGAATATCATATAAAAAGAATAGCCTATCTGACAGAACAACAATAAACTTTTAGTGGTGTTCATTAAGTTAGAATGCAGAACCCCAATTACAATTGCAAGTTGATTTATACCATGCTGATACAAACTTGTAGTACAGAGAATCACATTGGTTTAATAAAAAAAACAACACAGTATAATGTGATTTCCCTTGCATTGTGGAACTCTAAAATAATACCCATATCACATATAGTCATATGGATGCTATTTGGTTAATGCAATGTTAATGTAATTATACACATAGAATTATTTGGTAATTTTAATTTTTGCCTCCAATATTAGCTAAGGTAAAAAATGTTAGTTTTAAATTCTACATGTGAGAATAATTTATTTTACCAATCTATCTATTTAAGCTTCCTAGCTTGCTTAAGCAAATGAAAATGCGAGGGTTGGCTCAATCAATATGAATTTATTTCCTTACATTTTGAGGGTAAAAGGAAGTCCAAATCAAGGCATCATCACGGTGATACTTTCTCCCTGAAAACTATGGTTTTTCTAAGACTGTCTGTCATGGATCCTGGGGCCCATAACTTGTCAGATGGCAGGGCACATGTTTGCCTCTTCTCGCCTCTCCCTTCTCTTCTGGAACCAGATTCTTGCCTCCTGTGGCTTTCTCTCTTTCATATCTGAATTCATTCCACTTACAAAGGACTCCACAATACAGTTTAAAACTATAGTGATTGGTATGGTTCAAAGACACTTTAAGTGAAGTAGCTTCATGAAAATGTCCTACTTGCAATGGTTTCAAGGCCAGGGAAATGGGTGAGATTTAATAGCATGTTTTTCATACAGGTTCAAACCTCCACAACTTATTTTCCTTCTAAGAATTGGAGAGCCAGTATTAAGATAGCATATTTTACCTGAAGAGTATTCTGTTTGGTGCCATTCAGATGCAAGAATCTTTATCAACTTTCTAACATCTGAAATGCTTTTCTAATAATATGTACAATATCTTAGCGTCAACTTTTATCTGTTTAGTTGAGAGGAAATATAATGCCTACCATACATTGAAATCTTTAACACTCACCTCTCTGCATCTGCCCACTCCTATGAGTGGCTGAGAAAGGACAAATTTATCAGTTAGTCCTGTGGCTAATCATTCCAATCTTAAGGATAGTACATGCAGGGAGAAATCATCAGGTCTAAATTGTATTACAACTGTTCTAATGAGATTTCCTGATTCTGGTTTCTAGTTTAAAGATAAGTGGAATTCTCATCTATGGAATGTCATTAGGAGTATATATCAGGCTTCTCTCTCTGGCTTATGGGATATATATTGGACTTAGCCAATAGATGTATATAACCTTCTGATACATGTCATTTCCAGCTACAAAATTGCTGTAGTATAAAATGGAGATGCTCCCTGACCCTAAATAACTAACTCTTTGTAAGATAATGTCATTCGTCTATGACTGGGGACCTCATTTGCTTATCCTTGTCCATGGTCTATATTTATATGGTACGGAAGACCTGGTCATCTGCACTGGTAGTTGCAGATTTCAGCCTCTGCCTCTGTCTCACAGTAACCTGTATCCTTTAAACTTCTAGTAAAATTTGACATGGGCAAACTTTCTCTGTTTTCTTTCTTTTTTTTTTTTTTTAGGTTAAAATGTCTGAGTTTATTGCAAGAGTTCTTAAGAAGAAATGTAAGAAAAGAAATCTGTTCACTGAGTTTGGAAAAACATGGTTTAAAGGCCAAGTGATGGGCCTGTCTTACATATTATACATGTTTATATGAAGTTGAGAGTAAGTTCTCATTAATTCTATTTAATAGGCCAATAAGGCAAAAAAATTCATCCAGAATGAAGATGTAGGGAAAACCAATATTTCCTATGATAAAGATAAAACTGACAGAGCAATTAAAGTGCATAACACTGCTCCAAATATTATTTAACATGGACCTCCTAATAGTCTCACTAAGCTAGTCATTTGAAATGCTCTAGCTAAAAAGTCATTGGCAAAATACAACAAAGTATATATTTAAAAATTAATTTAATTCTTGACTAAAACTTAATTACATATATAATTTTTAAAAAATAGTCCTTAATTTCCAAAAAGTTACTGTTTTGAAAATCACAGAATCAGAAAGTATAAACTTCAAAACAAGTTCTCTGAATATTTACAATATGGTATAAACAATATAGAAGACTGGATATTTAATTACCTGGGTGTGCCTAATCAGCAAGGTATATCTTTTATTGTATGTATAACGCCATGTGTGGGATTTAAAATATAACAAACTACCAAAATTCAAGTGCATGTATCTGTAAGCTGGTCAGCGAGTAAAATCATGAATGAATTAGGACAGTGAGCCCCAAACCATGCAGTTAAGTTGTGGATTTCTCATTTTTAAATTTAAACTTCTATGCTCCATTTAAAACTATGTTGCATGTATTATGTAGAGTTCACATTGAACCCACCTTTGGCAGTAATGCTGATTCAAGGAAGAAATTTCCACATTCACCCAATGACCACAACTCTCAATTTTAAGGCAGCACAGCTACAGTGATAGCAGCTGCTAACCAAAAGGTGAGGAACATTTGAAACACTTGCCAGCCCTTTTGTTGCAAGTGTAGTAATTTCCCTAAGACAGTTTGCTATTGAATTACCTTCTGCTGTTAAAAGACTTACTCTGTAGAAAAACACCACCAATTTCCAGTGTGAAAGTAATTCCATGATGGTATAAATATATATATGCATAATTATACAATTTACAGTGCACACATAGTTTACAGAGGACAATTACTGAGAGGGTTAATTTGAATGACCATACAGAATACTTCTGTAAACAAATTATGATAAGCAGTAAGAAAAACATTTACAGACTCCTGGAAATAATTTAAATTCCTTTCATTCTGAGGAAATCACATGTAAGGACACAGTATTGAATATAATAATGTTCTTTGTATTGAAAGCAAAATCGATACTTTACAATTTTAAAACTTTACATATGTACAAAATTTATACAATGAGAATGGTATTAAAGCAAATGATAGGTTCTTTGAATTTCAAATATCTATTTACCTTTATCCAAAGAATTAAATTCTTTCACATTGTGGTCACTTGCAACAAAGCATGACCAGACCGTGAACACTTGCAAGGAGTTTTACTATCTGTTTTATGATTTCCCTTGCCTTTCTTTTTTTCCAAATCAGAGCACCCAATATTGTTTCTGTAAATTGTATCTGCTAAGTATACAATGTATCCACAGAAGTTTTCTAACTGAAAAAATAATCCTGTATTATTCATTCAAAAGGGTGCTGACTCAAATTACCAGAAATCTCTTGGCATTTATAAAAGGGTATTTATTTGGGGTAGAAGCTTACAGTTACCAGGCTATAAAGCATAAGTTACTTCCCTCACCAAAGGGTGTTGCCAAGTGTTGGAGCAAGATGACTGCCAACATCTGCCAATATCAGGCTTCCTGGGTTCCTCTTTTTCCAGGACTTGCCTCTCTCCAGGCTCAGGCTTGCTTCATTCCACAAGGCCAGTTGTAGACTATCAAGCAAAGGGCTTATCTCTTTTCCCTGAGCCTTTTCTCCTTCCTCGCCAACAAGCTTCTCTGTGTGCTTACGTCCCTGGGCTCCAACATTAAAACTCCCCATCAGAACTCCAAGATCAGAACTCCAACTAACTACTCTGGTCTGCCATGTAGTTTTATCGCTGAGTCCCCATCCATTAAGGGGCAGGGACTCAACTTCTTACTGATATGGCCCAATCAAAGCACTAATCATAATTTAATCATGCCCAGAGGAACAGACCAGTTTACAAGCATAATCCAATATATATTTTTGGAATTCATAAATATATCAAACTGCTACAAGTCTTTTCTCCTTTCAGATTCAAGAAACACTGTTGGGGGAAACAATTGATTACATTTTGGGCTTTTCTGATGCTGTCATCTCCATATTCTGAATTCTGAAATGCCATATATTGATAACTCCTGTAGTTTTGAGAAAATGCATACTACTGAAGAAAATTTCCTAAATGCTTAACTGAAGACCAAAACTATCATTGAAGAAAACAAAAAGGCTAAGAATTTTTTATTTTCTAAGACATTTTTGGGATATAAGGGCATGAATACATCATCACCTAAAGTTCTTCTCATTTTCAATAAAAGTGCCTTTATGTACACCTGTGTATTTTCATTTTCTGCATTTACCACTGAAGTATATCCTTGTATTAATTTCAGTGTAACCCCAATCTTTCTTGAAATCTGTGTTGTAGAAAAAGGGGCCCACATATTTTCAGCTATCACTGACAGCTTAGGAAGAATCACCTTTTCCACAATGGTAGGTAGTAGAGCAACATCTACATCATCTTTTACTTGCTCCCATTCTTCACAACCATTAAACTGCAAAAATTCATAAAACAGCAAAGCATATTCTCAAAGTAGTGACATTTTGCATTAAAAAGTGTCCATGTGAGGAGTTGCAGCCTTACAAGGGGGTTGAACAACCTGGGCAAACAAAGGCCAATGTAAGCATCCTTGTAGGACATGTAGTATTTGGGCACCATGCTTCAAACTGTGATTTAATACAGTCAATTGAATAGAAACCATCAAGGACCACTTCAAAAATCTTGCTGGACTCTTTTGAAATGTGATCTTTTTCCAGGTTGAAATTAGTAATGTCTGTAGATGTCTCCTCATGATCACAGGAAAGCCCTTCAAGATGATCTTCCATCTTACCAGTTTGCTCTTTGGTTTGTCTATGTTGAGTCCTTCTGGCCTCCCGTTCTGCAACACGATGCTCGGCATGCTCTTGATACAGTGCCCAGTCATATCCAAAAGAATCAAGACTTGGTGCCATCAGAGCTTTATTTGAATGGCTTGAAAACTCTGAAGATTAATCTTAAATATTATCTTGTTATCTCTAAGGCAGGAATCTCTCTGTACAGCTGATGTATTGCTGATTCAAGTTCATTTATCAGTGGCATCTTTTCACTGAAACACTCAAGCAAGTCTTGGACAAACTCTCACATTTCTTGCAAAAATTTATACCGTTCACCAATACCCCCAGAAGACCCTTCTAATCTTTTAATAGCCCTGGTCGAGTCCACTATGCTTTACAGATGTTTCTCATGCTGCTGTCGATTTGTTTTCTGCAGTTCTTTCATATAGTCCAACCTGTCTTTAAGCTGTTTCTTTACAAATCAATAGTAATGGAAGTCATCTCATTACTGGGAGATTTGAAATGGACTGTATTGTCTAATTTTTGAGATTTGGCATCTGACGATCCATAGGCTGTTTAACCATAAGGAATGCCATAAGATAAACCATAAGGCATTGTCTGGTAAGTGTTCTAGTACATATTCACTTCAGTGGACTGGCTGGGTTGAACCTGGGGGATGTTAATTCTTCTTATCTGCTTCTGTTCCAGCCCCTGAGCTCCTCAACTTGTTCCCCAGTTACTAAAGCATCATAATCACCCCCCTCAATATCTATTTCCCAGGCAATTTTTTGTTTTCGTGACTTTTCTTTCACAGAAAAACCCATACGGCTTTTCTCATCATCATCGTCGTCGTCACTGGCATTGTTCTCGTCATCTCTAACAAGGCAGACTTTACCAGGCTCACTTTCACGAGGAGTGAAATCTCCCAATTCCATGCCATTTGTCACTTTTCCTTACAGCAGGAGTAATAGTAGCATCTGGAATTTCTACTGGATGGTAAGCATTCAAAGAAGAAAAAGCATTTGAAAAAGCTCCACCACACTTTGGCTTTTATTCCTCCTTCTCACTTTCCATATCTCTTTCATCTTCACCATGTTTATTGATAATAATTCCATCTTCTTGGTTTGTATCCTTAACATGTCCTGTTTTGTCCAAAGGTTGTTCATTATAGGCTGATGAGCTGAGTTGTCTTAATCTTCGATTTTTCAAGATCTTCCTTATGTTATTTCTAAAGTAATTTTACTATCCTTTTACTATAACTTGATTTCTTCACTTTGAAAATGTCTTCAATTTCTTCCTCCTCTTCCTGGAAGCTGAGCAAGCTGCCCGAGGACTCCCCTGTGTTCTCTCGCCGTCTCTTGCGCGGCTTCAGCACATTGCCAGGCTCCGCGCCGCCAGGGAAGCGGCCACCATCCTCGGCCTCAATTCCCGGGATCCTCGTGGAAGGCGGTGACGCTGGGGCCACAAGCGACTCCCCGCGGGGGCCCTGTCGCCGCCGCCTGGCCCTGGCTCTTCGCCGGTGCGGGAGGCGACAGCAGCTGAGGCGGTTCCTGCCCCTCATCGCTCTCCTCCTCCTCCTCTTCTGAATCGTTCCGCTCGCGCACAGGCACCCGCCGGCCTTTCCTCACATCCCTTGGTGGGTTCCCTGGCAGCCCTGGTCAGCCCCGGCAGCGCCAAGCTCTCCACAACGCAAGCGCCCTCTCCGGAACTCCAGCCTGTCACGTCTTCTCCCCGGTCTCTGAGTCTTTGTGAGTTTAATTTGCTTTCTTAGTAGCAAGTTTAATTTCTGAATTCTGTGGCAAATTTGAAGCACACTGAATGAATTTAGAAGCCATGGATTGATGACTCAAGGAAAACAAATTCACTTCCCTGGTACCTGCAGAGGTCTATGACAGAAAACAAAGGTGTGTGGCAGAGATTTCTGTACCTTCAGCCCTTGTAAATAGAATTATTTCCTGCTTAATTATTGCCATGTTTTTTTTGTTGTTGTTGTTGTTGTTCTGTTATTGTTTCTTTCTTTCTTTCTTTCTTTTTAAGCCAATCCAAAATCTGCAGGTAAGACAGAGGTCACAAGATGTTGGAAAGAAATTCCTTTAATTTGTTGTTGAGTGAATGGTAGGATCTAAGATCTTATGGAATCCCATTTGATTCACTACTTCATTTTTGATGAATTTCATTATGAGAGCAGTGAAAGTTTGTGAAATATTTGTGAGTGAATGATACAGATATAGTTGCATCCTTCCAGATTGCTACTTTTTGAACACAGGACTAAAATTATTAAGTTACATTTTTATTTTAGTTCTTGGAAGCTATTAATTTGAGATTTACTCATAATATATACAATGAATTGAATGATTTAAAACTCTCATGAGGCAATAAAAATGAATATAGATAATTTGGAAAAATTCAGTAAAGGAATAAATTACAGTAAGAATTCAGAGGAAAATAATATCCTTTCCTTGATATAAGAGCCTTCACAATGTTTAATGGCAAAGAATAATAGACTGTACAATCCAAGACTGACTGTTATAATATATGAGAGCTTAATACAGTCGTTGACAAACCAGTAGCTTCCTAATACTAAACCAGTAATCATAATCATATATTTTTTTAATTTTATTTTATTTTTATTTTTTATTGTTCATAAAAATCAAGATTTTTCACAGTACATACCAATATTTGTAAAATGATATACAAATATATATGCATATATGTGTATTTTCTTACATAAATGTTATTTTATATATATATATATATTTTAAAGGTGCTTAGATTGCCTAATTATTACTCAGAAATTACAAGGATTCCCATGTTCCCCGCCTCCCACACCTCCCATAACATCCCACACCAACATCCTTCATCAGTGTGGAACATCACCCATAATGGATATACACATCCTGGGGCTTTGCCACCAAGC
>JAQZBX010005577.1:0-37215 GCA_029593785.1 Cabassous unicinctus
ACTGAACCCAGGTCCCTCCATATGGGAGATGGACGCCCAACCACCCGAGCCACATCCATCCCCCTGCTATATCTCTTAAGGTTGACCAAAGATACCCAGAGTTACAGTCATTTCCCATACAGGATGGTCATATAATAAATCAGGCTTAGTTTATCACCAGCATCCCAAAAACCAGACCTAGGGAGAAAAACTAGGTCTGGGGACACATGCATGGTTTCTAATATAGAGAATTTTAGCCTACCCTGAATATCACAAAATCAGGACTGCGAGAATATTTGCATTACTTTCTCTTGCTCACTATTGTGCCCTCAACCTGTTGAAGAGTGACTGGTGCATCAAAGATGTTTAATACTGATTTGCTGAGTGAATGACTAATAACCAAATGAGTTCAGAAAACTATTATTACCTAATAATTACCATATGCCAATATGATTAGTAAGTGATAATTCATAGTATAGCCCCAGTGCTTACAGTGAATTAAACACAAGCTTTAAAATATAAAATACATTTCAAGTAGGATCATACTTTTCTTATTAATTCTACATACACTGGTCTGCAGGTAAATAGACAGATGTGCAATTTGCCTTCAGAGACTCCTTACTTTGATTTAAATTTCAGCCAAAATTCATGAAAATGGTTTTTAATGCTCTATTATTTTACTCACAAAAACTTGACTTTAAAACATTAGTAAAGAGCATTATAATAATTTATTGGACTATAGAGAAATGATGGAAAGGACAAATTATTTTATTAGTTTAATTACTCATTTTCCCATGACAGAGGCTTATCTCACTGGGCTGTTTTTCTAGTACACTTTCGCTTCCCTTCTCAATTATTAATTATTTGCTTCTGCCATGATCCATTTTCTCCATGATAAATCTTTTCTCATTAATTGAATTTCAAAGTCCTCTGCCAAAAAATATAAAAATCTTATTCTCTGAACCAAGTTCATAAATAGAAAAAGAATAATGCCTGTGATTATGTACAGCTTAGAAGTGGATTTTAATCCAAGCTGCTACACTGGGCCTTCTATGAAAGAGATCAGAACTTTATTAATCAGAACAAGAAAATAAATATATAGTGATATTCTATCTGAAGACATTATCTTGATTTCTGATCTCTAGTCTTGTCAAGGTTTGAATCTGAGAAAATCCCCAGTGGTTTCTGCCTGATCTAGGTCATAATTTATTGGCAAATAATTAAATTCCACCAGTATTCATTTTCCTGTCAAAAACAAAAAGCAGAAAATTCCCTAAATTACACTGCTATTATATCGGTAAGATATTTTGAAGTCTTCAGATCAAGAGACTAAATGTAAATATTGCAAAAAAACCTGCCAACTTTGGTCAGCTTTCTTTCCTGGCTTTATATCTAGATATATAACTCCCTATTGAACGTCCTTAATATGTTCATCAGGCTCCTAAAATTCTCAACAGTTTCACTCTTTATGACCCTGCCCCTTCCCCTCAACATAAAAAAAAAAAATTGTTCCTCTTCTCTTATTCACCATGTCGGTTTCCTTCCTCTCCACCACACTTTGCATGCTGCCAATTGCAAATTCTTATCAGTTTTATATCCTATTATCTTTTGATTCCTTTGACTCATGGGCATTTCTAATGTCACTACCTTAGTATAAACCTTCATTGTCTCTCACCTGGTTTAATAGGTTCCTACCTCTAATCTGTTTCCCTTTAGTCCATTCCCCCTACTGCAGGCACAGTTATTTTCTTAAAGCCAAAAGTTTCATGTCACTTTCCTGCTTAAAACTCTTCACTGTCATGTCCTGGGAGGTCTTTGTTTATCTACACCTTATTTAACCATTGATTCCAATAGTTATGCCTCAACCATGTTCAAATTATGATAACTGTCATATTTTTTACAAATTCTGGCCTTGAAACTATCTGTTCCCTGTAATCTTGAGGCTTCTTTCTCACTCTCCACAAAGATTTCCTCAAGCCAAATACCAGGTCATCCGTTATTCCTAAGTGCTTTCACAGAATTTTGACATTAAGCCCATTGCAGCCCTTACCACAATGCTTCCATCCCCTAATATTCTCAATTTCTCACGCTCCACATGCAACAATGGTCTTCTTACTGTCCTTGGCACTTTCCAGGCATGCAACCATTTCAGCAATATGTGATTGTTGCTGTCTCATCTGTAGCTTCCACTTCTTTCAGTTCTTTATTCAAATGTTGTCTACTCAGAAGTTATTTTTGAACACTGTTTATTTAACTTATTATGGAAATTTTCAAGCACTTATGAAAGTAGAAAGTATCATGTATCCCTATGTACATATTATCTTGGTACAAAATTATCCACTCATGGTCAATCTTATTTCATCTATAGCCGTTTCTCTTCCCCACACTTGACCACAGATTATTTTCAAGAAAATGCCAGACATCATATCAATTAATTGAGAAATTTGGCCGTGTGATTTAAATGTACACATGCCATCCTAGGCAACACCCACCTCTCTTTGATTTAATTTTATCCATACCAATAATCATTATCTAATATTCTCTTTAATTTCTCTATTTGTTTTCTATCTTCCACCTCCATTAGAAGGTAAGTTCCATTGGAGCAAAGAGTTTGTGGATTTTGTTCCCTGCTATCAATACTGGTTATTATTATGGACACAATGTAAGTATTCAGTAAACATCTGATGAGTAAGAAAATTTATTTCTCTAACTCTGGAAAATACAGTATTTATGTGACTTTTCTAAACACACACTGTCCTTCACAGCTACATATAAAATACAGTGCTCTCCCAAATGCTTAATCTAGAACTTGAGGTATAAAATTATATGCTGGTGAGGAATGGGGTTCATTTTGCATTTTCCTTAAATGGAATTAAATCACATAGCACTTACTTCCTAGCATACTAAGAAGTGAACTTAGAACATTCAATCACATGTTCAATCAAAAAGGAACAATCAATTACATATTTACTCTAACAATAATAGCACACACCTACCAACACACAATTGTGCATGTGGAAACAATGCTGCACTCACATCACTAAGATAAGAAGGACATTGTTTGTTCAAATGTGTCCACTGGTATTAGCACTGAATAGTGAAAACATATCAGCACCCTGAAGTAGCTAAATATATACCAAAGTGTACTTGCTCTTCCAATCATTTTAATTAATTTCAACAAATACAAGTAGTTTATATTTCATCTTTCATCCAGAAGGTACTCCCCATGGTCTCCTCAGGGATTCATTTAAGGCTGGGTTTATTCTATTACACTTTGTATATAGCCTTGGGCTTACTGTGAATTTTCATGGTCAATTTTATTTTTTATGAATGCCAGCATCATAGACTTTCATTTCAATTCATTATTTCTGGCCTTAGCATGACCTTTTGATTTTATTTTTATTGCCCTTTTCTCAACCATCAACAGTCCTGGTTTTATTGCAATAGAGAAAATAATGTTATTGAGTTTGGAAAAAGTAAGTAATAAGACTAATCTTAGTTTCAACATAAGTACTTCAAACTACAAAGTTAGTGCACTTTTCAAAGTGTTTTTTGTGTCCAATGGTCACATAACAAAATGAAAATGAATATGTGAAATGACATAGATCTAGAAGATAAATAGATAGACATTATTATCCCTGGGCTTTGTTACCATTGAGAGTAGAGGGCACCTTTGGTTTCCTCCTAATAACTTCTTACAGTGATGCACAGCATTTCAGGTCTCTGAGCTCCATGTTCCTAAAACAGAAGATTGGGAGCAAAGCTTTGAACATCTTATTTATAAATATTGAATTAACTCCCAGATATTGGTTATAAGATTCATTCCTTTGGAAAATAACAGCATTAATAGTTTTCACTCATTTTATTTCTCACTACAAGGAATGAACAGATGCACAGAAGGGTTACAACTGTGGCAGGGGGGATCATTGTTGTGGGGTGTCAGTGGTGGGGGATACATGGGAGGAGCTTCATCTGCGCATACATATAAGGAATATAAATGTGTTCAAATATTCATTGGACATTGTCACAGTGGGTAGAGAGTCACACAATAACAGAAAGAGTATTGAATCCCCATCCTGGGGAGCTCTGCCACATTCTCTAATGGAACAGCAACAATCCCCCAAGTACAGGGACAAAGACTAGTGAAGAAGGATGATCCATTGATGGGCCCTTGATATTGACAACCATGCTTATGAGCCTTTGCTCTTGGAATTCAACTCAGCCTAGTGTTGTAGGGAGCCAAGAGTTACCTCCTGAGAGCCTCCATGTGGCTCATATGTGGCCTTTCTCTAAGCCAAACTCAGCATATAAATGTATTACTTTCCCTGCAGCGTGGGACATGACTTCCGGGAATGAACCTCCCTGGGACGGAGGGATTACTACCAAGCACCAACTAACACTGCAACTGGAAAAAGACCTTGAATAAAAGGAGATAAAGGTAAAGACAAATGAGTTTATATTGCTAAGAGACTCCAAAGTGAGTCGGGAGGTCTTCCCAGAGGTAATGCTTATACACATCTCAGCAGGATCACATAGAATGCTAAAGTAGATACTACTCCAAATAGTGGGGCTCCTCAGGGCTATGGAGACACCCAGGTCCTATGGTCATGGCAAATAGCTCCAGAGTTTGGTGCCTTGTCAGTGGCCTTACTTTGGAATTTGTGCTCCCATGTGTGACAGAGTTAGACGCAGTTGTGACATCTCTACACATGCGTCTTCTGTCCCTTCTATTTGAACCTATAGTTGGTGCTAGTTGGCTGTACATGTGCCAGCTGGGCCCTGAGCCTCAACAGAGTTGCAACACTTACTTTCTAGTTCATTGGACTCACCTAGAACTACTAACAAGGAGGTGAGGTTGAACAACCACCATACCAAGGAGCCAAGAGAGTCTACAATTGCAAGCAAGAGAGTCCCATCCATCAACCATATGGGATCAAAGCCCCCTTCTCAATTAGAGGTGGAGTGGGCATCACCAACCCAGAATCTTCAGGATTAGGGCATAAAATATGGACTAGAGTGGAGTTACTGGCATTCTACTATAGACGTATTGTGATTCTAGCAATGGAAGAAATTTTATCATTGATGTGGAGACAGTGGCCACTGGTGGTGCTGAAGGCAGGTAGAGGGAAAAAGGGGTGTAATATGGAGGCACTTTCAGACTTAAAATTGTCCTGGATGACATTGCAACGACATATACAAGCCATTATATATCTTGCCATAACCTGCAAAATTGAGTGGCAGTGAGTGTAAACTACAAGTAAACCATAATCCATGCTTAGTGGCAATGCACCAAAACGTCTTCATCAATTGCAATGAATGTACCACACTAATGAAATAAGTTGTTAATGTGGGGAAAAGTGGGAGGTGTGGAAGTGGGGCATATGGGAATCGCTTATATTTTTTATGTAACATTTTATGTAATCTAAGTATCTTTTAGGATAAAAATATTAAAAAACAAACAGAAAGAAGTAATCTATAAAAGTTTATCTAATTTGCAAAGAAATTTATCAAGAAAATTCAAAAATAAATGAATCAAAAAATATATATATTTAGATTGAAATACATAATTTCATTTAGGTAAAAAATTTAAATTGTCCAGATGATTCAATGGACCAACAAAAAGTTGACTAAATATTTACAGTCATGGGTTTTTGCATAAAAACCAGGCAACTTTTAAGATGAATGGAAGATGTAAACTTTTATCAAATGTATAATCTTAACATTATGTGAAAGTACTTTTCCAAATTTTATAACTCCAAGTATTTGTTTTAATTTAATATACCTACCTTATGCATATGCATTTAATCATGGAGCAAAATGGGAACTTAAAATCCATGACTAGACAGATAATGAGAATGGAAACAATCACTACCCATAACAACATTTGAATTAAAACTATTTTTGTCTAAATTGTACTCAATTGACAAAATTTTATTTATTAATTCAGTTTATTTATAAAGCTTCTAAAATAAGCTAGCCAATATGGTAAGTGATGGTAATCTAGTAAATGAAAAGGACAAATTTCCATATTCCCCTCACTCAATTGTTCTGATAGGAAGAGAGAACTGAAAAGAAAAAGTTTCCATAAAATGTGCCAAGAAAAGTAATGTGAGAACACTGGAGATGGTGAATATATTTGTACATTTTGGTGTGAAATAATAGTTAACAAAATCTTCAAAGAAAAATAATATGCATGAAGAAAAGTTTAAAGTTTAAGCAAACTCCGTTATATAGTTTGAAGGGACAATAACATTCTGGTCATAGAGAAAAGCTGAATAAAAGGTCCAAAGTATTAAGACGTTTTAAAAAAGACATTTCCATTTTTGGCTTTTATAAATAATACATCAATTAACATCCTTATTTACTAAGGACAAACTCCTGAAGAATAGAATACTGATTTAGAGAATATAAATACTTCCAAAGTATATTATGATTGTACTTATTACTATTAGTATTGCGTATTGTTTTTCATGTCCCTTAGATTACAGGCCTTTTTAAAGTATTTTTTTAAAGATACTTAGAGTACATAAATATTACATTAAAAATATAGGGGATTCCCATGTGCCCTGCTCCCTACCCCCTCCTACACTTTCCCACATTAACAACATCCTTTATTAGTGTGGTACATTTCTTACTTGATGAGTACATTTTGGAGCATTGCAACTAAATGTGGATTATAGTTTACACTGTAGTTTACACTGTCTTACACAATTTTTACAGTCCTTTTTGTGCAATAATATTTAGACTGTACAACCTTTTGTTTGTTCGGTTTTCCATAATGCAGATAAAAAGTCTGTTGCTTACATAATTCTTTTCTTTGTCAGTAACCTGTTTTTTCCATGTGGAAACTTGTAAATGTTTCTCCTTATCCTATAAATAGCCATATATGTAGACTTCTATCGCTTTTCTTTATGCTGCTTGAGATTCAACAAGACCTTTTAAATGAAGAGTTTATACTTCAGTTCAGAGGAATTTTTTTAATTATTTCTTATATTGTTACTTCTCCATCTGTTCCTTGATCTCCTTCTAGTACTTCTCATATTTAAATAAGAGTTCTCCAGAACCTGTCCTTAAATTCCCTAATTGTTTTTCACTCTTTATTTACATCTCTTTCTTTCTTTTCTCCAAGCTATAACATATTTTGTCCACATCAGCATGTTTGTTTTCATTTTGTCCTTGTTATCTTAGATAGTCTTCTGGGCTCTAATTTAATCTCTTTGGAAATTTTTTTTTTTCTCTAAAGTTTTCTTCTCTGGCTTCCACTGTTCCTGCTTCAACAATATCTTACTTTGCAAACTTTAAATTTTTTTCTCATTCCCCTTATCGAATCTCTGTAAAATGAGAAATTACATTTTTTTTTACTTGTTCACAGATATTTTTCTTCAAATATCTTCAAACATCCATACAAATAAAGAGTTTGGCATCTCTTGCGCAGTGACAATTTAGCTGCATAGAAATGTATGGGTATTTCTGATCTCATGGCCATAGTCAAAGGTTCTAGTAAATTAACAAAATGCCTAACTCCTGAGAAATGGATAGGAAGCCTGATCCTAGAGTTCCAGGTGGCAAACTACCACAGCCCACCTGGACTGTGGCTCTCCTTTGCAGTAGTTCTTCAGCTTTCACTTGGCTTTTATGCTCATTCTTTTCCTTGGAGATCCTGTGAGAACTCAATATCCTCAGATACACCTTCAAGCTCTGCTATAATAGTTCTTATTATTTGGGGTTTTTTAAAAGTTTGGGTTGGCATTATCACTTCAATCATTTTTAGAGCATTTTCATTATTCCAATAATAGTAATAATAATAAAACAAACAATCAAACAAACAAAAAAGTGGCTTGGGAAGAACCAGAACCCAGGCTGCATACTTAAATGATAACATTAACAGTCAGTATATGTTTCCTTTCATTTTTATTCTTTCTTTGCTTTCTACTTGTTGGGTTAAGAACAGTTTAGCAGGAAGTTAGTTCTGTTGGGAAAGGAAAATTCTCCAGGACAGGCTCTAGCGTCTTGATTGGTATGAGTATCTCCACCAGTGGCCATTACCTGGAGAAGTCTGTTGAACACAATGATAGGTATGGTTATAAGAGATGAAGACATCAACTAACTGTTTTCTCAGTTTAATTAGAAAACAGCTCATTAATATAATTAATGATACTGTCGCCAGCTAAATTGAACCAAGATATCAATTTCAACATGCAATAATGAGCACAGATGAAATCTAATCCATGTCCAGTATTTTTATTCCCAGTTCCTACAATTCTATGTTTTAGCCCCATTTATACTGTTTATTAAAGAGTATCAGAAAACTGAATAAAACTTTCCTTCAAAAAAATCCTCTCAGGTTGTTTTCTATCACTCAGAAAAGATAGATAAAATATGTTGCTCACATATTTTATTACTGCAAACAATACTCTTGTCGGTTACTGTTATTACGACCCCCTTTCATGTTTTGATTCAACAAAAAGAATTTATATAGGACTTTACAATTACTTCATTTAGTTATAAATAAAACTAAAATGCTTTCATAATTAAAGTAATAATCAAAATAGAAATAACAATCAAAATGAGAATGACATACTGGAATAAATAACAACTGAAATGCAATCTAGTTGTGCAACTTAAAATATTCTGGTTATAATGAAAGTCATAAAAAGGAATATAATTAAGGCTTAAGCAGGCTAGCTTCTCCTTATTTCAAGAAAATTATGTGATGTTAAAATTTTTGGAGAAATAGGCACACTCCTTCACTGTTGGTGGGAATGTAGAATGGTGCAGCCCTGTGGAAGATAGTTTGAGAATTCCTCAAGAAACTAAATATAGAACAGCCTTATGATCCAGCAATCCCATTAGAAAGAATATATTCAGAAGAACTGAAAGCAAGGACACAAAATGAAATTTGCACAACGATGGTCATAGCAGCATTATTCACAATTATTAAAATATGGAAACCACCCAAAGGTCCATCAACCGATGAGTGGATAAAAAAATGTGGTATGTACACAAAATGGAATACTATTCAGCTGTAAAGAAATGAAATCAGGATGCATATGGTAACTTGGATGAACCTTAAGGATATTAGGTTGAATGAAATAAGCCAGACAAGTATAGTCTCACTAATATGAACTAAAATGATAAGTAAACTCACAGAGGTAAATTCTAGAGTATAGGTTACTAGGAAAATGAATGTGGTTTGAGAATGGGAGCTGATACTTAACGTACATAGAATTTTTAATAAGGTTTATTGTAAGTGTGCGGGAATGAATAAAGTTAATGGTAATACATTATAGTGAGTATAATCGCTGATTTATAAATGTGATTGTGGCTGAGAGAGGTAGTTTGTGGACATAATATTTCAGTTGAAAAGAAGCCAGAGATAATTGAGGGACAGTATAACATAATGATTTTGGTGGTGGATGAAGATTTTGGTTAATCATGTAAGAATGTTCCTCCTTTAAAAAATGTTAAGTATATCGTGATACATGGGAAAATTACAACTAATGTAACTTATGGATTATAGTTAACAGTAATGTAATATTTTTGCAGAAATGTCAAAGAAGATATTATATCCATTCAAAGGGACAATAGGAGGGTATAAGAAATGTGGAATTTTTCCTTTTGGAATAAAGAAAATGTTCTAAATTGGCTGAGGTGATGGCAGCACAGCTCTGTGATGAATATGAGAGTCACTGAGTGTACATTTTGAATGGATTGTACAGACTATATAACACAATGAATCCTGTGGTAGAAAATGCACTGTGGTTAACAGAACAAATGTGAGAAGATTCTCTCATGAACTCTAACAAGCATACAATACTGATACAGGGTATCATTAACTGGGTGGGGGGAAAAATACACCAAATGTAAGATATTGGCTATAGTTAGTAGTAATGTTTTGATGATGCTCTTTTTATAGTTTGTAACAATTGTTTCACAGCAATGCAAGGTGTTGGTTGTGGGGTAATGTATGGGAGCCCTGTATGACGATATGCATGTTTGTTTGGTAAGTTTACAACTTACACTTTACACTTATTGTTTATGCATGTTCATGTATGAATGATAAACTTCAATTTAAAATGTTAAAAAAATTTGTGTCTCCATTTAGCAAGTAGCATAAATATTTGCATACATTTCTACTAATGTTTTTATAAGACATTAAATGGAAGAATTTTATTGATTTTTTTATTAAAGAAACCAGAGTGAGATTTATATTTTTTAAGTTCTGAAATGGTTTTTGAGAGAATAAATAAAACATTTACCATACCCAGTTTAAGCATATAGAAAATTTTACGTGGTAATTGATCCTAGAGGAAATTGTGTGGCATGTTTCCATTGAATGTTGAAATTTGAGTAACTGACAGTTTAATTCAATCTGCATTTAATTAGAGTGTTTTCTTGATCTGTGACCAACTATAGGGCAGGAAATATATTTTTCTGTATACTATGATCTTTCTCTAATAGTTTATCAAGACACCATTCAGATATGATATAAATTCAATGTATAATATTAGAAAAACAAAAAGAAAACATAACAGGGTCACTTATGAGATGGAAGTCAATCCTGCCATCTAATGTCAGCCTTATGAAAGGTGCTGTTCACAATTAGTATATTATAAATCATATTATAATATATTTTAGAGTATTTGATTAATAATCTGAGAATATTGGTAGCCATGTATTTAAATTTTGCTTCTTTAGAATAAGTTGAAGTACCATAAAATGATGATTAAATGCATGCAATAATACTATAAATATGAAACTAGCACTTTAAACTATTGAATCATATTTTAGAGAAAGTCTGAGCAGTTGCAAACAAATGTGATGAAACATTCAACATTAGAACCAACTGCCCAATAAGGCCCTTACACAGATTCTTCAGGGAATTTCCTGTTCATGAGATTATGTCTAGAGAAGAAAGAATGCTCCAGTAATACAAAATAAGATTCTGCAAAATAACTGAAGAAAGTTCACGTGCAAAAATAAATGTCAAAGACACCATGAAGCACAACATGAAGCAATATCACATGATTCTAAAATTGAGCTAAAAGAACAGCAACAGATTAAAGAGGCCTCTATGCCATAGTCAGAAGGGAAGGGCGTTAAAGTGGAAGAAAACAGGAAGAAAACAGGACTGGAGCATCACTGCCAAAAAAGCGAACAGGAGCTCTTTGTAATACTGCTAACCATGGCCAGTAGCCTCTAGGACTTCACACAATTCACTTTAGAATAGATAGGATTGTGGAAACCTGGTGGCTATAAGGTATGAAAACGGCAATGCAAAGGGGCTAGAGTACCCAAATGTTGAAGTGTTGCAATGCTTTTCTTTGGTCATGGATACCATATGTAATTGTAGGCTTAAAAAAATTAGCATTCATGCTCATGCCTATTAAAAATGAACTTATAATTTGAAGTATGATAATTACACAACAGAATTTTCTAGAGACCAGTTCTATGATTCAGAAAAAAATTCCTAAGAGTGACTGTGGAAAAAGGAAAAATCCCACATAACCAACGTTTTATGCTATTAAAACCTTTGCTTAGATGTTAAGCTTTATATCTTTTTGGAAACTAACTTAGTGATAAAAAATCATCCAGAATAACCCCCATTCCTGCAAATCGTCAAAACAATCTTTAAAATGTAATATTTCACTTAAGAATTCTTACATTATATTCCAATGGGGTGGGAACAGAGATATTTACAATTACTCTTGCCATCGCTGGTTTAACATCATTTCATTTGTAATACTGCTATATTTCTTAAATTGGTCCAAAAGTCTGCAAAATTAGTTTGCATACCAAATATTTTAAAAGATTTTTTAAACCAAAATTATTAATAAAATTTAAGTAAAATATGTACCTTCTTTACATAAAATCTGCCTAAAGTAGCTATTTTGTGGTTCTGAGGTTATTAAAATTTTATGTCACATCCAATATGAGATACACTCAGCTTTGACATGTAGGTGAGCTTAGAAGTTGTCACTCCTGTTCTTACACTAAGGAAAAATACTGAACAAACTGAAAATCAACAAATTTTCTTGGACACATCTAAGAATTGAGGTTGCAGAGCAAACCAACACCCTTAAATCTAGAGAGACAGGTGAATGCAGAGAATCACAGCAAAAATCTGCTTACCTGGAGAAAGTTATTAGAGCCATCATTTGGTAGGCACACTTACATAGAAGTTTTGACAGAATGCTGAAGGCATAGATTTTGACAAAATATTGGAGAAATAGATTGAAAATGCAAACTCGTGGGAACAGCAGTTTTAGGAGGTTTCTGCATTTTGGTGGGGGATTTTTTTCCTCTTTTTTATTTTTTTAAAGATACTTCGATACATAAACGTTGCAGAGAATATATATAGGGGATTTCCATATGCCTCACTCCCAACACCTCCTACATTTTCCCACATTAGCAACATCTTTCATCAGTGTGGTACATTCATTGCAATGGATAAACACATTTTGGAATATTGCCACTAAGCATGGATTATAGTTTACGTTGTAGTTTACACTCTTTCCCATTCGACTCTGTAGGTTATGGCCAGATATATACTGGCCTGTATCTGTCATTGTAATGTCATTCAGATGATTCCCATGACCCGAACATGCCCCCCCCCCCATTATACCTGTTTTTCCCTGCCCCCAGAACATCAATGGGTCATTGCCTCCACAACAATGGTATTTCTTCCATTGCTAGAATCACAAGTAGTCTACAGCAGAATGCCAGTAAGTTTATTTTGGTCCACAGTTTGCTTCCCAATCCTGAAAACTTTGGGATGGTGATGCCCACTCCACCACTAATTGAGGAGAGGAGGGATTCGATCTCATTCATACGATAGATGGGACTCTCTTGCTTGCAGGTGTAGGCACTCTCGGTTCCTTGGTATGTTGTTTGTCCATCATCTCTTCCCCCTTAGTTGTCCGAGGTGACTCCATTGAACTGGAGAGCATATGCTGCAACTCTGTTGAGATTCAGGGCTCAGCTGGCACATGGACAAGACAAAGATTTAAGTCTCTTGGATGTACACCTACCAACTCTAGTACTAATTATAGGTTCAAATAGAAGGACAGAAGAGTCGTGCAGAAGGAAACCACTGCTGCATCTAACACAGTCACACTGGGGAGCATAAATACCAGATTAGGGCCCATTGGCAAGGGGCCAAATTCCTGAGCTTTTTGCCCTGACTATGATATCTGGATGTCTCCATATCCCTGAGGAGCTTTGCTATGGTCATATCCACTTTGGCTGTCAATGAGGTCTTATTGAGATGTGCATAAGCACTACCTCTGTGATGGCCTCCCAACTCACTTTGAAGTCTCTTAGCCATACAAACTCATTTGTCTTTAGCTTTCCCCCCTTTTGGTGAAGGTGTTTTTGTTTTTGTTTTCCAGATACATTACTTGTTGGTACTTGGTAGCAATCCCTCAGTGCCGGAGAGGCTTATCCCCAGAACTTATGTCCTATGCTGGGGGTAAGTTATTGCATTTATATGCTGAGTTCGGCTTAGAGAGAGGTCACATTTGTGCAACAAGGAGGCTCCCTGTAGGTAACTCTTAGGCACCCTATATCACTAGGCTAATTTTCAATTTCAAGAGCAAAGGCTCATAAGCATAGTCATCAATATCAAGGGTCCTTCAATGGACCATCCTCCTTCACAAGTCATTTTTCCTGTACTTGGGGCATTCTTGTTGTTCCATCAGAGAATGTGGCAGAGCTCCTCCAGATGGGAATTTGATATTTTTTGGTTATTGTGTGAATCTCCATGCACCATGACAATGCCCCATGAACATTTTAATGCCAGGAAGCCAATCAGGTTCTCATGGTGAAGAGTTAAGAAATACCCCTTGTGGCTCTGGCAGTGCAGTGGGCAAGAATAATGCTTGCAAAATAAACTCAGACATTCTCCATTACAAAGGCCTACTCTTTAGGGGTAAGAGATTTACCAGAACCTTATCACACCTTATCAACTCCTTTCCCTTGCAACCTTCTGTCTCACCATAGGCAGAGAAAAGACAACAACAACAAACACTTGTGAAGGTGACAACCCAAGGGCATAGGCCCATAAAAGACTGAGATTTAAACTTAAAATTTTAGAATACTTCTCCTCTCCCATATCTTTCCACCAAATCAATAGGGCTCTATTAAAATAACAGTGGATTATAGCTGAAAGAACTGCAAGAGGCAGATTCTCACTGTGGACAAGTGCTTGAGGTCCAGAGTTAAGAGAGAGATAAAACAAGGACACCAGAGGAATTTGAAGACTCTGACAACTACAGCTAAAACAAACATTAGATACAACATAGTCACCCTGGTGAGATTAACACAAAACCTCACAAAAAAAAGTTAATTTACCTCAATTTCTCTACTTGATATATGATATCTGGCTTTCAACTGAAAATTACAAGCATGCTGAAAGGAAAGAAAATAAAAGCATAGTCTGAAGAGACAACACAAGCACCAATTATCACACTTATTATACTGTCATTATTACACTGGGAATTTACAATAACTATGAGCAACATGTTAAGGACTCTAATGGAAAAATCAGAAAACCTTAAAGATTATATACATAATTTCAGCAGAGAGACGGAAACTCTAAAACAGAATCATTAGAAAATGCAAGAAATAAAAAACACTATAACAGAAACAAAGAATGCCTTTGAGAGACTCATCAGTAGACTAGACATGGCCAAAGAAAGAATCAGTGAATTTGAAGGTAGGAATAGAAACACCCCAAGCTGAAATTCAAAGAGAAAAATAAAATAAATAAATAACAAACAGAACAGAACAGAACATCCCCAAACTTTGTGGAAATTTCACAATGAGTAGCATACACATAATTAGAAAACCAGAAGGCTAAGAAAAAGAGAACAGAGGAGAAGAAATACTTGAAGTAATGATGGTCAAAAATTTCTGAAAGTAATGATAGACATGCATCCAAGATCCAGGATGCTTAGAGAACAATAAAAAAGAATTGCATGTTGTCATATCATATTCAAATTGTACAAAACCAAAAACAAAGGGCAAATCTAGAAGGACATAAGGAATCTTGAAATTGTATCTACCTATTAAAAAACAATAACTAGTATTACAATAGAATTGTAATTCCATTATAGAGAAGAGAATGGAGTGAAGTAGTTAAAGTGTTGTAAGAAAAATACTACTAAACTAGAATTCCATATCCAGCAAAAACAATCAAAGTCATCCAGGTTTCCAGACCACCTTTTCCTTTAGTACATAAATGAAATATTTATGAAACTGTGGGAAGTTAAATGTAGCCTCCTCCACTCTTACTCCTTTAATAATTACTTTCCACTTGTGTATTTGTCAAGAAGAAGCTTTGGCTCTGGTTCACCTCTGAGCTTGTCAACCTGCGGCCAATTTCTGGTTATTATATGTGAAAAAGCCATCTCTTATCTCCTTGCCCTCTTTCTGCACCACTGTGTCCACATTGGATACAAAATCTTCATTTAGTCTCCAAAGTGCCTGTAATAAGATTATTGTGTGCAGTAGACTTTAACTGAAAATGTCAACAATAGAAAAAAGTTTTCAACAGGGAAATTTTATACAACATGGTGCCTCTTTTCTTGGCTTTGCAGTCTCAAAAGTTGCCCTCCACAAAGATCACTTTTTTGATAGTTATATTTATCACTTGATTTCATCCAGGCTGCCATTCCCAATTCACAAATTCTTGTTAGTTATGCAAATAACTTAATTATTTTGTCTGAACCTTTCATCTCTAGGCTATGACTAGTTTCACTACTTCTCTAAATCAAAAAGTTCAGTCAGGGAAGTGAATGTAGCTCAGTGGTTTGAGTGCCTGCTTCCCATGTACAAGATCCTGGATTCAATTCCTAGTACTGCCTTAAAAAAAAAAAGTTCAGTCAATGTGTTTCTCAAATGATAGAACCATGACTTACCTAATTGATACCCCCTGCCTTAGAAAACAGAAATTTCTACTATTTTACTGTTTGGGGGCTACTTTTTTTCTTTCCCATGGATTTAAGGGAAAACATAGTATAACAATGGAGTGCACTTCCATTTGCTTTGGGCAATAGTGAAACAGGTAGGTACAGTTTTTGAGTGTTGGAAAAAATAAATGTCATTACAAAAATACATTTATGATATTACCCAAGCAAAATCACCTTAACAGTATAAAAATGACACAAAAGAACATAATTTCCTCAAATATTGGCACTCCTGTATTCCTCAAGATAGCATAGGCTGTGCTGCAGAGTCAACCCTGGAATATCAATTAACAAAAGTTTATTACTGCCTCCTGTAAACAATCCAGGTTCAGGAGGCTCTCTTCTATAGCTTTCCTCAACCCTGTCATCCAGGCTGCTTCTCTGCAGAAATTGCAACACTCCTCAGAGAACTTCATCTGCAATAAAATGGAAGGGAAAGAGTGTAGATTGGAAACACACATTAGCTCTGAACTGATGAGTAACTTGTCACATGGTCCCAACCTGATCATAAGGAAAGCTGGGAAAAATTTTGTATGAATTCAGGAGAAGGACATGGCCCAAAAATGGCATTGATTTTATGACAATTCCTATTCCCAAAAAAGGAATTTCCCAAGTGACTATGAAATTCCATGCCAACATACCTCCATTGTGCTTCAATTTATTGTAATTTGCAGATACAGTGATTTTTAAAAATTGAAGACTTGTGGCAACCCTGAGCTAAACAAGGCTCCATTTTTCCAACCTTATGTGCTCACCTCCTGTCTGTATCACATTTTGACCCAATATTTAAAACTTTTACATTATTTTTATATCTGTTATGGTGATCTGTGATTTGTGATCTTTGCTGTTACTGCTGTAAAAGTTTTGGGATGCCACAAAACAGTATAAGATAACAAACAATTGATAAATGTTGAGTGTGTTTTGACTGCTCCCCCAACCAGCCATTCCCATGCCTCTCCTCCTCTCTTCAGGCCTCTCTATTCTCTGAGACACAATAATATTGAAATTAAGAAATTTATTAATCCAATGACCTCTAACTGTTGAAGTGAAAGGAAGAGTAACAGGTATCTTATTTTAAATCAAAAGCTAGTGATGATTAAGCTTAGTGAGGAAAAAACTGAAATAGGAAGTAATTTAGGCCTCTTGCACCAAACAGTTTCCAAATTGTGAATGCAAAGGAAAAGTTCTTGAAAGAAATTAAAAGTGCTACTCTAGTGAATCACAAATTATAAGAAAGCAAAACAGAATTATTGTTGATATGGGGAAAGTTTCAGTGGTCTGGATAGAAGATCAAACCAGCCACAACATTCCATTAAGCCAGGTCCTATCCAGAGCAAGGGCCTAACTCTCTTTAATTCTATGAAAGGTGAGAGAAGTGAGGAAGCTGTAGAAGAAAAGTTGGAAGCTAGCAGAGGCTGGGTCCTGAAGCTAAAGGGAAAAAGCCATCTGCATAACATCAAAGTAAAGGTGAAGCAGCAAGTACTGATTTAGAAACTGCAGCAAGTAATGCAGAAGATCCAGTTGAGATAATTGATGAAGGTGGCTGCACAAAACAACAGATTTTCAATTTATGTAAATCAGCCTTCTACAGTGAGAAGATGCCATCTAGGGCTTTCCCAGCTAGAGAGGAGAAGTCATTGCCTGGCTTCAAACTTCAAAGATAGGTTGACTCTCTTGTTAGGATCTAATGCACCTGGTAACTTGAAGTTGAAGCCAATGCTCCATTTACCATTCTGAAAACCTTATGGCCCTTAAGAATGATTCTAAATCTACTCCGCCTGTGCTCTATAAATGGAACAACAAAGTTCGCATGACAGCACATCTGTTTACAACATGGTTTACTGAATATTTTAAGCCTACTGTTGAGACCTACTTCTCAAAAAAATATATATTCCTTTTAAAATATTACTGGTCACTGACAATGCACATGGTGACCCAAGAGCTATGATGGAGATATACAATGAGATGAAAGTTTTTTCATGGTTGCTAACATAACATACATTCTGCAGCCCATGGATCAAGGAGTAATTTTGACTTTCAAGTATTAATATGTAAGAAATACATTTTGTAAGGCTTTAGATGTCATAGTTAGTGATTCTTCTGATGGATTTGGGCAAAGTAAATTGAAAACCTTCTGTAATGGATTCACCCTTACAGATGCCATTAAGAACTTAGGTGATTCATGAGAGGAGGTCAAAATATCAACATTCATTCACAGGATTTTGGTAGAAGTTGATTCCAACCCTCATGGATGACTTTGAGGAGATCAAGAATTCAATGGAAGAAGTAACTACAGATGTAGTGGAAATAGCAAGAGAACTAGAATTACAATTTGAGCTTAAAGATGTGACTGAATTGCTGCAATCTCATGATAAAACTTTAACGAATGAGTAGTTGCTTATTATGGATGAGATAAAGAAGATTTCTTGAAATGGAATGTGGCAACATAACTTTCCATGCACTGGGAAACCAAAAAATTTGTGTGACACTTTATTTTGATATTTGCTTTATTATGGTGGCCTAGAACCAAACCCCTAGTATCTCCAAAGTATCCCTTAATTTAGTTGCTTGATTCTGTGACACTTTACTTAATATGAAGTTTTTAAGTGCTAAGGTACAAGATCTAAGCAAAATACCATCTACAGCTAAGAAATGAAATTGAGTGCTTTCAAAACTAGCACCTAAAAGGTGTTTTTTTGTTTTTGTTTTTGTTTTTTATGACCAGTGAATATGACAGCATATAGGAACAGAACATTACCTCATTACAGAAAATTTCATGGCATATAAAGTACTCATCAAGGAGTTTTGTACTAACTATAAATTTCAGAGCTCCTAAAAGTTTATGCAATTATTCTTTTTACCCATCAGCAATTTGTATACATTTGGTATTAAAGCCAGCCTCAGCATATAGCATTTTTATAGGTTTAAGTTGCTGAATCATCCTCATTAAATTAATTTTCCTAAGCCTTTTCATATTTGATTATCCTATGAAGATATGCAAAAAAAATTCTTTGTTGTGAGTCTTTTCACATTAGTTTTACCAACATGGCAAAAACTTTGGTCAAGCTGCATAGGGCTTGTCACTTTCCAGGACTCATATATCAGTCTCAGCTGCTCTGATCTCTTCCAAGTTCAGCTGTCAGCTATCAGGCATATAGCAGGTCAGGTCTCCTTTTGAGCTGGTCCATCAGCCCAGCTTCTAGGGGGTTTTGTGCTTACGCAATCCTTGCTTTCACATTGCAGAATTAAAAATATGCTGGTTCCCTTTTTCCTCCTCTGTCTGTCTATGTGAGTCCATTTATATTAGACCCAGCTAGGGGGCAGAGTCTCAACCTGAGTCACACCTCACTGACATAGTCCAGTAAAAAGCCCTACAGCAATCATAACAGGTAATCTAATCAAAAGCCCCTGGACTGGATTTAATGCAATCAAAAGTATCACACCCAGAGGAATAGGTTAGTTTTCAAACATAATCTTTCTCTTTTGGGGATTCATAAAATAATCTCAAACTGCCACAAAAATGTACTTCCAAATGGCTTCCTTTAAAAGCTTTATTTTGAAAATACAAAATACCTTCAATTCCTACAATTGTACTCATCAAGGAGTTTTGTACCAACTATAAATCTCAGCACTCCTAAAAGTCTTTTCCTACAGGAAAAAGGAAGGAAAAGAAAGAACTGGTAAAATTAAACAATCATTGAAATAAACAATGCTTAGTTCAACATACATATTCAATATATTTTTAAAGATAATTAATGCAACATTAGGAACATTTAAACTTATTTGAGCAATTTGGGCAACAGAGGTTGAAGGAACTAATCAGAATCTGAGATTTGAAAGCCAACTGCAATGGCAATAGAATGTATTCATTTTATGAGAAAATTTCATCTAACTTGATTTGTAAACATCAAGTCCTCTTTGATTCCTTATACCACCACCACCTTGTCAAAACCTTGTCAAAAATAGTGCACTCCCAATTAATGAACTTTCCAGGAACTGATAAAACAACAAATACCATAATCTCACTTTATGTTCCTCCAACATTGTAGGTAAATTAATTGAAACTTGTACAATGTTTCACAGTTCTTCAGGAAAAAGCATCAAATAAAAGTACTGAATTTTGCTTTTAAATTCCATTGGTATTCCAATACTGGAATACAAATTTCAAGCTTATTACTGTCACAAAATTCCAAGCTTATTACTGTTTTCATTCATTTTGTTACATATATATGTAACAAAGATATAACAAATAGCATATATACCCATTATAACATGGTATCTCTCATATATTTTATATGCATAATAAATATATATGTATCTATGCTTTACATAATGATTGTCAAGCCAACTAATACTGTAAGTGGCTAAGCAAAGCATTAAAATTAAGACTGTTTGGCATTCAAACCCTAGTTGTACAGCCAATTTGTTTTATATACCAAACAAATCACTTTTGATGTTGCCAAAATTTCATTGAATTTACATTTCTCAGATGTTCTCTTGGACTAGGAGAGGTTTTTTTTAATGTTTTAAATTAATACTTTGTAATTAACTAAAATTTTAAGTTAATATTTTGTAATCCTAATATTGTTTACACTGCAGTTGAATTGTAGAAATTGAGGAAATAATTTGAAACATTTTCCATCTCTACTTGCTGTGAAAAATGACTGCTCCAAATAAGACTTTTATAAATCCTACTTTGAACTGAAATCCTTCAGCTCTATTCATGCCCCTCTGGGGCAGCATAAATTGTAGCACCAACTGAGTTTTACAAGATTTTTAGTTCTGGTATATGTCTTTAAGTTGTGTCCTGGGAGCTACTAGGTCCATGATCCACATAAGCTATATTTTATCCTATTCCCTTATTTCAATTATCTCTGTCATTTGCACTTTGTTTTGTTTTTCAGAATCTCCTATGATCACCAATTTAGAACACAGTGTGATCATTTTCATGCATGGTCGTTTGATTCTCTTCATAAGCAACGCTTAATCTCAATTTACTATTAGTTTTCATTCTAGAGGCCCTTTCTTGGATGGTAAAGAATTTGGGCATTCTTTTTTCCAGAGTAACATTAAAGTAATTTATCTTCTTCACTCCACTCTCCAGTCGAACACTCTTCAAATATACTAAACTTATACTTTATTCTATTTTTATAATTTTCTTAAATAAAGAAATACTCATTCACTAATTTTGTATTTATAGAGTAATCAATTAGGGGCATAATAAGTAAAAAAGACTACAATTACAGTAGGAAATATTCTATAAAAAGTGGTCAATTTCATTAAAATCTTGTGTCAGATTCAAGTTTGTGATCTGAATGCCATTTACTTACTAAGAATTCTATTTGTTAAAATTCCAGATAATCATCATTTATTTAAAGTTAATTAACAATTATTGTTTTTAATCATGAACTATTTTGAGTTCTATTGAAACAATGATTTAAAAAACATAAAATGCCTGCTACCTGTCTTCAAAGAGAATTGGGTGAATGCAGGGGTTGACTACTTTAGAGCAATTGATCAGAAAGTTTTCGCTATTAGCAGACAAAATGTGAACATTTTGGTTCCCTTTTGATTTCTCAGTCCTGCCTATTCTTTACCTATTTCTTAATGTAACTTTATTATTAGTGCTCTATCAGTCAGTTTGCAAGGGACAATAAGTTGGAAACATTCCAGAACCAATAAGTTGGAAATATTTAATGAGAAATAATTTTATATTTAGGAATTGGCTAAATGTGTATTGAAGAAAGTAACAGAAGATCTCTAGTAAGGTAAAACAAACATATGTTTTATTGCCCAAATATTTTCAGATGTCCAATTGCATATTCAAATAGTAGCATCACTTCAACCCTGTATTTTCAGTTGCAAGAGATTCATTTTGTGGAGCAATTTAACTAGCATATTCATCTTTAATGAGATTGGAAGATTTAGTCATTAATCAGCTATAAGATTATTATTGAAAAGATATCTGATTTCCAACCTTTTTTCTCTTTTGTTATTGCTTCTTTATTCCTGGATTCCTTTGCTTGAATACTCTACATTATGAATTCCAAAAAGAGAAAGATTATATTTGTGAGTTAATCCATTCCTGTGAGTTTGAGACCATTTCAATTGGACTATGTCAGTGAGGCATGAGTCAGGTTGAGTCTCCACCCTCTTTCTTGGTCTGATAAAAACAGAGAAACAGAGAGAGACATACACAGAAAAAGGGAGTTGTCATATTTAATCCTGCCATGTGAGATGAAGGAGATGCTGAAAAAGCTGAGGCTCAGGGAGAGATGAGCCACATGCATGATAGCTTGCCGCTGAACTCAGGAAGAAAGCAGAGCAGCAGAGCCTGAGAGAGGAGGCCCAGTAAGAGACAAGACCTATGCCTAGTTGCCCATTGCTGATCTCCAGGAGATGACAGTAGATTCTGGAGGGGAAGGCAGAGATATTGGCAGAAATCGGTGGCCATCTTGCTTCTCCACATAGCAGCTGACTTTGTTGAGAAAGCACCACTTATGGTGCCTTGAGTTGGACTTTTCATGGCCTTGGAACTGTAAATAAATCCCCTTTATAAAAGGCGATCCATCTCTGGTATTTTACATTGGTATCTCTTTGGCAAACTAAAACGGAAATACTATAAAGTTTCCTATGTAAATAAATTGACTTAGATTAAACATAGGAACTTTAATAGAAAGAAAAACATTAATTAAAGTTGTAGACATGACATGCAGTGATGACAAAAATTGTGACAAAATTTAATTAATGATTTTGAATACTTCTCTAAGGAAAAAGTAGATATGTCAGAATTATAAGGAATAGCATGAGCTTATAAAGAAAGAATATTTTACATATGAGCAAATGAGCAATTTATTTATTTATTTATTTTAAAGAAACTTTAGCTTACATAATGTTACATCAAAAAAGTAGGGGATTCCCATATGCCCCCTTCCCTCCCCCTCCCACGCTTTCCCACATTAGCAACACCCATCATTAGTGTGGTACACTTGTTACAATTGATGAGCACATACTGCAGCATTGCCACTAACCATGGGATATAGTTGACATTATAGTTTACACTCTGTCCCATGCATTTTGTAAGTTATGACAAAATGTGGATGATTAAAATGAACCTGTTTGCTCCATAAACATCTATTTGTGTAGATTGTAGTGTGACAAGATGATATTAAGTTTCATTTAGCAAAAAATCCTTTCAGTCATCTTAACTAGTATAAGTATAACCTGGGCTAAACAAATATTCTATTAGAGAAATTGATTTACTTTGTTGAACAATTTCTGATATACCTCCAAATAAGTGTTTGTGGCAATTCTGAAATTCTTTTAAATACATAAAGATAAACACTGCTGATTAGAAGAAATATTTTACGTTTTTATCATGATTTCAGACATGACTTCTTTATTTTGACTGGTAAATATGAAAGCCTCAATTTCTTCTTAGAAATATTGAATGGAATTTAGATGATAAAAACTAGATTTTTAAAGCATTATGTTGATATACAAAGACATTTACTGCTTCAACATATTCATCTAACTATTGAAAAACATGACCTGGAGCTAGAATTAAGCTTTAAGTGTCTTTGTTTGCTCTATCTGACAGCAATTTAAAGAAATAATACAGTCCATCAAGCAATAATATATGATTTACTGCTGAGAAGTCAATACATTTTAAAAAAAGATCTAGCAATTAACAATAGGAATTTTCAAAAATTATATTTATGTTAATCTACAGATAAGTGAAGCTGAAGAAATGAGTTAAAAGAATATTTTTGGAAACACTAATATGTGCTATGAAAGATGTATTATACCTTATTTTTCATTGTGCTGGTTTCTTTTGTTTAAAGATTTCCTCATTTACAATTCAGATGTCCTCAGGGACAAGTATTTTCGGTATTTTTATTTTCTTTCAGTATTAAAATTCCTACCAATAATTTTTAAATAAATTAGCATGCAAATATCCTGATAGGAACACAGCACTGCAACACAGGATTCTTTATGTTGCTGGTAGATTTCATGAAATAATGTTACAAAGGATAAATCAGCCAAAGACTACTGTGTGAAACACTTTAAATAAATTATACACTGTTAAATAATGTTTATTTTATACTTGTATCTGCATAGACTCTGTCTTCAACCTACCCCTATACTGTCAGCTTTAGAAAACTCACCTATTTCACAAGGAAATAAGGATTATTAATGTCAATCAAAGGTATGAAAGGACAACAAAGATGTGACAGGAATTATAAAACTATTCCAGCTCTAAAAGAATGAAAGGAATCAGCATTTATTCATTGACTACTCTAAGTTAATTAATGAGTAGGCATTTTGAAGTGGCATCGTCTAATTTAATATTTATAATAACCCTTAGAAATGCCCATAAATGTCATAATTTTACATTTATGGAAAGGTAAATTAATGAGTATTAGTGTTTTGACAAGGTCACAAAACTAGTAAGTGGCAAATTAAAGATTTGAAATTGAATCATATGATTCCAAATTCTGAATAATTTTTGCCAATATCTCTCTTTTCTTTTGGACTTATTATTTTTCTGTTTATATTTTGACTGTGATGTTCTTCCTTAAGATTGGCTTACAATTACTCTGTAATGAAGCAACACAAAGAGTAACATTTAACAAAGTTTTAATTGAGAGAATAATATAGGTTGAGGTAATGCTAAATGAAGAATCAAGGAGAAGTTTTCAAGGTGCGTAGTTTTCAGAGCCATTTCATTGAGTTGAGATTGGAACTTGAACAATTTTCTAATCTCAAAAGGATAACTCTTTTTGGGAAACGATCCAGTCATTTTATCTTATCTTTGGATAAAAAAGCCTATCTGGAGACTCATATTCTACAAGTCTTCCAGAGAACCCCAGAAAAGGTTTATGCAAATAGATGTCAAACATCTTTGACCTTAGTGGCCACAGGATTTGCTTTCTTATAGCCCCAGAACCATAAAAATCTGCCTTCACTAGTATGTTTTATTTACACACAGATGTGAAACTTGCAAATATAAGAGAGGGGTCTCAGGGCTTTGAAAGGCTGCTCTAGTAATGTGCATGTGTATGGATTTTCTACAATAAGTTAGAAACCATCCCAAGTAGAGACATCATAAGGCAATCCAGTAAATCCCCATCAGGCTATATGTTCAGAAAGCCCCACTGTCTAATCCACCAATGTCTCTTCCATAATGTGGTCCCTTGGAGCTAGGTACCCTAGAAAAACCTATTCTTAAACCTAAACCATTCTGGTAGATGTGAACTTTTATAAATGGGACTTTTCTTTTTAACATAAGAAACTTTATTTTTAGAGAGGTTCTAAATTACAGAAAAGTTACATTGAAAGTATAAGAATTCATACATACCCCACCCCATCCATTTCCCACATCTTTCCCTATTAATAACAACTTAGAATTGAGTGGTACATTTGTTACAATTGATTATAAATATTGAAGCATTGCTACCAACTAAGGTCTATAGTATACATTGTGGTTTACACTTAATCCCAGTGCCCTAACAATGCCCTATGTTCCTCCTATTATTCCCTCCCCCTCCCCTCAGAACATCTGGTGACCACCATCTTTATAACAATGTTACATGTTCTTCCATTACTACATCATTAATAAGTTTACTTTGTCCATCGTGCGTTACCCCCTTATGTTGGTATACTCCTCAACATTGAAGATTTTGGGGTGGTGATGCCCACTCTGCCTCAGATTGAGAGGGGCTAAGATTTATGGGGCAGATGGAAGGAACTGCTTTGCTTGCAGTTATAGATGCTCTCTGTTTTTTTGGATGGGGTTGTGCATCATCATTTTGCTAGTTGTCCTGGGTAAGTCTGATGATCTGGAGAGTAGGTCATGGTTGCAACTCTGCTGAGATTCAGGGCTCAACAGGCATATGAACAGACCGAAGATTTCAGTCTCTGCGGCATTAAATTTTAATGGGTATAGTGATAATTATAGGCTGAAATAAAAGGGTTAGAAGAATCATTTTTAAGGAAATTATAAATGAGTCTAACTCTGTTACATTGCGGAAGTTGGTTGTCCTGTATTTCAAGATCAGGCCCACTGACAGGGTGCTGATTTCAAGGGGTTGTGTGCCTTGCTTATACTGTCTGGATGGCTCTAGAGCCCTCAGGATCACCCCTGTTTGAAGCTTTGTTCACAGTGGCAGTTCGTGAGATTTGCCTGAGACATGCATAAACATAACCTCTGGAATGATCTCCTGACTCATTCTGAAATCTCATTAGCTGTAAAAATTCTTTTGTATTTGATGCCCCCACTTTGGTCAAGGTCTTTTTCCAAATGCATCACTGATTGGTGCTTGATATTAATCCCTCAGTGCTAGGGAGGTTCATCCCCAGGAGTCATGTCCCATGCCAGGGGGAAGATAGTGCATTTACTTGCTTAGTTAGGCTTAGAGAGAGGCCATATTTGAGTAACAAGATAGTTTTCAGGAGGTAACTCTTAGGCAATAGTTATTATTATTAGGCTAAGTTTCAATTTTGCAAGAAAAAGGTTCACAGTTACAATGCATTAATATTGAGGGCTTGACATATTGGTGTTTTATTAGTCACTTCCTATGTACTCAAGAGATTCTTACCCCTCTATTTGAGAATGTAGTGAGACTCCCCAGGGTGGGAGTTTAACATTTTGTTGGTTATTTTGTGGGTCTCCAACCACTGAAATAACACCCTATGACAACATGAACACATTCATGATCCATAGAGGCATGTCCCAAGTACACTTTTTCCCATACATCCCCCCACCACTGACACATGCACCAGTGACCACCCCCTGGCATATTTGCCAAAAGAACATTCCCACAATTGTATTTTCAAATACAGATGTCCAACTCACCAGAGTCCACTTGTTTCTCCCTCCAGCCCTCCCTCCAGTTCCATAGATAGCCCATCCCACCTCCACAACTCTGCTCACTCTCATACTCCAGCACCTTCTACCCCACTTACATCCCTGCATCACCATCACCTCCATCCACTGCCAAGCCACCCTTTCTATTTTATCATAAGTTCTGTCCAGATGGAGCATCTGCTCACCACTCTCTACTTCTTTTCTGTCTCCTGGCAACCTATCTTTCAGACTCCAGCTCTGTGAGTCTGCTCAATATGCTTAGGTCATATCACTGAGGTCATGCAATATTTGTCCTTTAGTGACTGGCTTACCTCACTCAACATAAGGTTTCCGAGATTCATCCATGCTGTCGCATGTGTCAAAACTTCCTTCCTTCTTACAACTGAGTAATATTCCATTGTATGTATATACCACATTTTGCTTACACATTCATCTGTTGATAGACACTTGGGTTGCTTCCAACTTTTGGCAATACTGAATAATGCCAACTATGAACATCTATGTCCTTGCTTTCAATTCTTCTGGGTATATACTTAGTAGTGGGATTGCCACTTCATTTGGCAATTCTATCTTTACTTTCTTGAGGAAACAATAAATCATGCTCCACAATGGCTGCACCATTCTACCTTCCCAAGTGCAGTGGATGAGGGTTCCCATTCTTCCACATCCTCTCCAAAACTTGTAGTTTTCTGTTGTTGTTTTTTAAAGCAGTCAGTCTAATAAGAGTAATATGATATCTCATTGTAGTTTAGATTTGATTTCCTCAAACCTAGTGATGATGAGCATCTTTTCATGTGTTTTTTAGTAATTTGTATTTCCTCTTTGGAAGAGTGTCTATTCAAATCTCTTGCCCTTTTTTTTAAAATAATAAAGGTTTATTTCTCACTCACACAATATTTCCATCATGGTCTGCAGGCAGATGTTCATTATGGTCTTTCAGGAATTAAGAACTAAGGATTTTAGTTATGATTAAAATCATGAGCAATATAACAAAAAAATAAATTGGACTTCATCAAAATTAAAAACCTTTGTGCCAAGGTAATTATCAAGAAAGTGGAAAAACAACTACAGAATGACAATGATTTAGTATCCTGATTTATAAAGAACTGCTACAACTCAACAACTAAAAGACAAACAACCCAATTAAAAAGTAGGCAAAAGACTTAGATATTTCTCTAAAGAAGATATGCAAATTGCCAATAAGCACATGAAAAGATGCTCAATATCATCAGTCATTAAGAAAATGCAAATCAAAACCAAAATGAGATACCACTTCATACCCTCTTTGATGATTATTATTTAATTTTTTTAAAAAAGGAAAATAAATAAAATAAATCTTTTTTAAAAAATGATAAAGTTCTCTCCTCTGTGTCTTCTTGTGTCTGTGTTAGTGTCCTTTTATATCAGACCCACCAAGGGAGTGGGGACTCAGTGTGAGTCACACCTTGCTGACATCATCAAATCATAAAAGCCCTAATCTTAACGGGTAATTTAATCAAAGACATCTCACCTGAATTTAATGCAATCAAAGGGTATCACATCCAGAGGAATAGATTAGTTTATTAACATAATCTTTCTTTTTTGGGGGATTTGTAAAATAATCTCAAACTGCCACATCAATGAAGCCTAGATTAGGTGGGAAAGAGAAGGAAAAGGAGAAGGAAATTTCTGGAAAAGGGAACACAATAACTGAGGACATGAAGATGGACATTAGTCTGGTCTATCTTTTAGACAGTAAAGATATTAACCTAAATCAGTGGTAGGTGTGCATTTAGAAAGAGCAGGAAATAATTTAGAAAAGATAGACTGAAGTTCTGATTCAAAATGGCAGCCTGAGCACAAGCATTTGTCTTTCTTCCCTTACAATACACAATTAAAAAGAGCAGTACAATAATTTTTAAATGAACAAAGCCATAACAGCTAAGAGAATGGGAAGTGGACCTTCTCTTGACCATTTTTAAAATGGGTTGTCTTTTTATTTTCGAGATACAGGATTTCTTTATATATGCTGGTTATTAGACCCTTGTCAGATAAGTTGTTCCCAAATATTTTCTCCCATTGAGTAGGCTGCTTTTCACTTTCTTGACAAATTCCTTTGAAGCACAAAAGTTTTTAATTTTAAGAAGGTCCCATTCATCTATTTTTTGTTTTGTTGTTCACACTTTGGATTTAAAGTTTATGATACCATTGCCTACTACAAGATCTCATAGATGTATCCCTATATTATCTTCTAGGAGCTTTATGGTCTTATCTCTTATATTTAAGTCTTTGATCCATCTTGAGTTAATTTTTGTATAAAAGTATGTGATAGTCATCTTCACTCATTCTTTTGGATATGGATATACAGTTCTCCCAGCACCATTTGTTGAAGAAGCCATTCTGTCCCAGTTGAATGGGCTTGGTGGCCTTTTAAAATATCAGTTGGCTGTCTATGCATGGGTCTATATCAGAACTCTCAATCTGGTTCCTAAATAGGACCTCCTTATAAGGTAAGTTCAGGAGTGGCCCAGCTTAATCAGAAACGTTCTTAATCTTATTACCAAAGACATTATTGGAAAGTCCACAGAAGGAGAGAAGCTAGATAGAGTAGCCAGAAGCTGAAAGTCAACAGAATCTGAAGAGAAAAGAGAAGCTAGGAGAGACCATCATGTTCACTGCCATGTGACAGAAAAGCCAAGGACCAAGGTTCTCAGTAACCATCCTCTCCGGGAGAAAGCATTGCCTAATAACACCTTGAGTTTGGAATTCTCTTATCCTCAAAACCATGAGCCAATATATTCCCATTGTTTAAGCCAATCTATTACATGACAGTTGCTTTAGAAGCCAGGAAATTAAAACACACACTATCAATCAATGAAATCAGAGGACTAAAATTTTATACACAAGGCAAAATGCCAATTTATTGAAGTAAGAACGGACTTTCCTAACAAGATCTTGTTCAGCATGTACTAATTGAGTCTGCTTTAGAAAGTTAGCAGGATAACTTGACTTCTTGGGACTCCTATGTCACCTCTATCAGGGAAGGCAGCAGATTGTGCTGTCATCACTGTCGGCCACAATATTCCTCTGTTCTCTCCCCACTATTCTTATTTGACTAGTGCTGCCTTTTAATTATGCTTTTCTCTCCCTGAAATCACTGGTATGATGCTATTTCTGGTTGATTTATAGGTAATGGGTATATGTTGGGTTTACAATACTCACTTCAACTTTCACTAAAGTAATGTTAGCATGGCTTTCATATTTTCTCTCCATTTATCAGGTAATTTAACATCTTAACTTCTGACAGATGAAGTCCATCTGCTATATTTGACAAAGTTTATATTAGCACAAATCTCACAGTTGTTTTTTGTTTTTTTGTTTTTTTTTCATTATAATATATTTCCCCTGTTTATATGCATTGGCTTTTTATACTGATTTACTTTCAGTAGCCAAACTTAAAATTTTCCTTCTGTCTCCGAAAATATATTCCAAGGACAAATTCATCCTCAAAAAGTGGATTCTGTCCTGGGGAACATTTAGTCTCCTACTTCTTGCATCCCTTTTAAATACTATAGAAATAAACAGGTCTACACAGTTAACTCTTACCAATCTCAGAAGTTGTACTTCTGAAAATACAGCATGGTTCAAAAAACTCCAGTGGAGAATATAAAGGAAAGGAGATTAAAAGACAACAAAATCATTCAATATAACATATTAAGGGCACCCTTTATAAATGCTGCCAATGATCCACATGTGTGTTTGCAGCACATCTCTTCAGAGACCCAACAGAAAAGATTATAAAGGGTGTTAAAGTTATCTACCAGCAAGGCCAAAGAAAAGTGGATGGGAGTCAAGAGCTAAAAGTAACTGATATAGCCCAGCAGAGAGCAGTGAAACACTGCTGGCAGTGCCTGAACCCAGGAGCAACCTAGCTGGTGCAGATGACCCTACATCTCAAAATCTGGAAGCATCAAGTACTTCTCTAATGAGGACACTGGTAGGGTTCTAGTAAAAAGCAGTGTAACTTGTGTTTCTTCCAGTTCCTCTTTCTTTCCCCATGCAGGTGGGTATCCCCTCCTCCATAAAATTCCATCAGAGGGTTTAAAGTATCACTTCCAGGAGAGATTGAATCATAGCCCTTCTAAACTCGCAGCAGCAGGCCACACTGCCAGTGTGGTAAAGTCTACCTACTAAACAGTGAGATTCTTGGCCCCAAACCTTCACGTGGCTCCAAAAATTTTTGGCATATAGCCTATGGCCAGGAAATAGGAGAGTTTCTCTCCAGGAATATTGGCTACTCAAGAAAAGAAGCCCAGTGTCATTGAACATTGGGATATCTGCTCCCCCCCAACACACACACACAATCACAAGCAAACCAACCTGACCACCCTACAATGTGGTCCACCAACGTATTTGCAGCATAAAATATGTTGGTGGACCATAAAAATAGAACTAATAATAGTTCATGTATTTGTGAGTATTTGTAGAAAAGAAAAGAATATGGCAACTATTATTTCTTCTTCCCCTTGCCTGAGGCACAGAGGCCATAAGGGGTAATGTAAAGTGGAGTGATGAATAAAATAATTATAGATTTTTGTTTTCATATGCAAATATAAAACAAGTTATTTCAAAATCACATTTGGCAAAACTGATGTTAGAATTTACTGTTCTTGTTTCCTGTTTGTTTGCTTGTTTCTTACCACTTTCACTTCTCCATGTTCAAAATGGTCTAATCTCTACGTGGGTCCAAATGAATGTTAACATTGTCAGAAAAATTCACGAATTCTGAAATTCGTATAATCTGACCATTCATTTTAACAAGTCACACAAAACTAGCATTCTCAAAAACCTCAAGATAATCCTTAGTAAATTCAAGAATCAGGTGATTTTGATAAAAGTTAAGAGTTAATATAATAGTTTATTATTGAACACAACTTCTCTATGAATATTTATGCTACTGTTACTTACTTTCTGGACTGAATTGTTCCAATAAGAAAAGAAAAGAACACACAAAAATAATGGGGTGAAGAATCTGGTAATTATTGTTCTTTAACTCTGAAAGCAAAGCCCTGGTTACTTTTGAATATATCTAGTGACATTGCTGCCTTTCTAGGTCCTTTTCCCAAATGTTTATGTGTAACTTCTGAGTCCAAAATCGAGTGTTTCGTTCCTTCCTTTTCCTACCATATATCACCCAAGTATACCTTTTAACAAACTGTTGTTCACGAACGTAGCTGAAATTCTTGATGGTGCCTTTGTGACTTGATCCTAAGTCTTACTTCCTTTGTAAGTGATATACAGCTGAAAACTTTTAATAGCCTTTTATAGCCAAGCTAAAAGAAAATGGAAAGAAAAAAGTCTTTCCACTTTTAAAATGTGTACCCAAATGAACGGAATAAATGGAACTTTAAGTACTTTGCAGTAAAAGAGCTTTTTACAAAAATTATAAAGACAAAATTCCCTCTTATTTGGTGACATATTTTTTCCTCAGATGTAAAACTTAGATTTCCACATTGTTGACTGAATACCATTGTGCCTTCCATCTCACATATCATATATTTTCCTATAACTACATCAGACTTTACACATTATAACTTTACTAAAATTTGGCTTATGGCTTTGCCTTTAAGATGGTCACTAATTAAAATATTTTATGATTAACACCCAAAAAATAGGTGATGACTTTTTCGTAAAGTAATTCTATCCAATGAATCTCACAGCAGTTTTTTTTATCAATGTAACAAAGTATTTTGTTTACTTTAAACACAGAATTCTGGTTTCAGAAACAATATCATTCTTCAAAGGTGAAAAAACAATCACTCACTGTGTCATTCCCAAAGGGCATTTTGGGGACCAGTCTTGGACAAGTAGAGAGATGTTGCTGGGAGAAAAGAAAACCAATATATACTTCTGCAATTATATTTGGCAGGGCTGCATTATATATTAAAAAGCCAAAGAGTCCCCAAAACAAAGCTGATTTTCCCCATAGACTGAGATCTAGGGTATATATGAAGTCACAGAGCTGGGCAGAAGCTGAAACAGTGTGAAATCCCTCATGACTGGTACCGAGGAGAAGCATTGCGTTAGAGGGAGAGAGCCTGAAACAAACACCGGGCAGCCTCCCCTAGCCTCCAAAGCCCTTGCCAGGATGAGGAAGTACCATGGGTGTGGAGGCTGAGGAGCAAAGCACAAAAGCACTGAAGATGATAACTGAATCTTGCATACTGCAGTCTTTTAGGGTGGAGGGGACAGAAGCTCACCAGGTCCTCAAAGAAATCGCAGGAGCTTACTAGCACTTTTTTTTACCATGTATCCCTGCTTGAATGTAACCTATAGCTGGAGCAGAGTCAGAGTTCTGCATCAGTTGTACTTTTTTTCTTTTTTTTTTCTTTTTTTTGACATATATCACTCATACATAAACACACATAAACAGTAAGTGTATAGTAATAGTTGTGAATTTGCAAAACAAACTTATAACATCATAAAGGACTCACACTTCATCCTACCACCAATACCTAGCATTGTTTTGAAACATTTTAACTAATGATTAAAGAGGATCCTCAAAATATTGCTACTAACCAAAGTATCTTACATCTGGTGTATTTTCCCCCCAACCCACCCTATTATTAGTAGTAGTAGTAGTATATCAGTTATAGATGAAAATACAGAATAAGTGTATAGTAAAAACTGTGAACTTACAAAGCAAACATGCATAACATCATACAGGGGTCCCATACATCAACCCTCCACCAACACCTTGCATTGTTGTGAGACATTTGTTACAAATTATGAAAGAATACCCTCAAAATATTACTACTAACTAAATACCCTCAAAATATTACTACTAACTATAGTCCTTATTTCCATTTGGTGGCTTTTCCCCCCAACTCACCCTAGTATTATTTTTTAAATATGTTTTTATGACAGAAGTTGTAAACTTACAAAACAATTATGCACATGTGCGGAATTCACACAAAAAAAACCCTCTATCAACACACCACACCATGGTGGAACATCTATTACAGATTATGAGATAATATCATCAGAATATTACCAGGTCTATAGGTTACATTTGACACACTTTTTCCATACTCCCCGATTATCAACACAGTACATCTTTGGCATAGATGCAAGAATATTACATTATTACTGTTAACCACACTCCATAGGTCACTCCAGTTGTATTTTTCCCATACTTCTCCACATTCTCACCACCCTGCAATAGTGATATACATCTGCTCCAGCTCACAAAGGACACTCTACCATCAACCACAATTCTCATCCACCCCTGGGTATACTGTGTTATTCAGTCCCTAGATTATTCTCTAGCTTTCTGTCAATTGGTATTTACATCACTAGACTACCCTTTTCAGCCACATTCCCATTTATAAACCAGCTATTATTCACTATAATGTGTTACCATCAACTTTATACATTTCCACACTTTTACAGTGAAGTGAATTAAAACTTCTACATACATTAAACATCAGTAGTCTATCTCAGTCCTCTTCTTATCTCCTTCAAGAATCCACCACCTACCACCAGGTCTTGAAAATATTTTCCTACATTTTCTTCTAGAAGCTTTATGGTTCTTGGTTTATATTTAGATTTTTGTTCCATTTTGAGTAAATTTTTGTATAAGGTGTGAGATAGGGGCCCTCTTTCCTTCTTTTGGCTATGGATATCCAGTTCTCCCAGCAACATTTGTTGAATGGACTGTTCTGCTGATCTGGGTGAGTTTGACAGGGTTGTCAAAAATCACTTGACCATGGACGTGAGGGTCTGTTTCTGAACTATCAATTCAGTTCTATTGGTCTATGTGTCTGTCTTTATGCCAGAATCATGCTGTTTTTACCATTGTAGCTAGGTAATATGATTTAAAGTCCAGAAATAAGTGTCCTCTAACTTCACTTTTCCTTTTTAAGATGTTTCTGGCTATTCAGGACCCCTTACCCTTCCAAATAAATTTGATAATCATGCTTTCCATTTATATAAAAAATGCTGGTGGAATTTTTATCAGGAACACATTGAATCTGTATATTTGAGTAGAATTGACATCTTAATGATATTTAGTCTTCCAATATGTGAGCATGGAATGTTCTTTCAATTATTTAGGTCTTTTTAAATTTCTTTTAATAATGAGTTGTAGTTTTCAAATACAAGTTCTTTACATCATTGGTTAAGTTTATTCCTAAATATTTGGGTTTAACTGTCATATTTTATTTTCACCACTCCTTTGACACTTTTATTTATTTTTACTGATATAATCTTCATTTCTAGACTCTTTTCCCAGACTTTCTTTCCTGTCTTTTCTTTTCAGACTGTAGCACACCCCTAGCATTTCCTGAAAAGCCTATGTCTTACAAACTCTCTCAGTTTCTGTTTATCTGTGAATATTCAAAACTCTCTCTCATTTCTGAAAGACAATCTTGATGGATATAAGATTCTTGGCTGGAAGTTTTCTCTTGCAGTATCTTAAGTATATCATACCACTGTCTTCTTGCCTCCACGGTTTCTGATGAGAAATCGACACTTAATCTTATTGGGTATCCCTTATATATTATGAATTGCTTTTCTTTTGCTGCTCCCAGAAATCTTTCTTTGTCTTTGGCATTTGACATTCTGATTAGTATGTGTCTCAGGGTTGGTCTATATGGAATTATTTGGATGGGAGAATGTTGTGCTTCTTGGACATGGATATCCATGTCCTTCAGTAGGGTTGGGAAATTTTTTTACCATTATTTCTTCAAATATTCTTTCTGCCCCTTTTCCCTTCTCTTCTTCTGGGACATCCATGACACATATGTTTGCATGTCTCTTGCTATTGTTTAGTTCCCTTAGACCTTGTTCAATTTTTTCCATTTTTTTCTCCATTTGTTCTTTTGCATATTCGCTTTATGGGGCCATTTCTTCAAGCTCACCAATTCTTTCTTCTGCCTCCTCAAATCTGCTATTATATGATTCCAGTGTATTTTTTATTTCATCTATTGCACCTTTCATTCCCATAAGATCTGCTATTTTTCTATGTATGCTTTCAAATTCTTCTTTATGCTCATCCAATGTCTTCTTAATATCCTTAATCTCTTAAGCCATCTCATTGAATTTATTAAGAAGATTTGTTTGAACATCTATGATTAGTTGTCTCAACTCCTTTACGTCATCTGGAGGCTTATCTTATTCCTTTAACTACCATATCTTCTTCTTTCTTGGTGTGGATTGTAGTTTTTTGTTGCTGTCTTGGCATCTGGCTTACTAGATGTATTTATTCTTGGTGCAGTTTCTCTCCTTTTTCCCTCACTGGTTGTGTAGTGGGAACCAAGGATGTAGCTTGTGCTGTAAGTTGTGGAGGCTCAAGGTGCCCTCATTTCCCCAGGGACCAATAAATCTTCTCCAAGCTTTCTCCTTTGCCAAGGGTAGGGACAGAGACACAGCCACATGTAATAATCCAAGTTGTGCAGGCCTAGACTGTAGTTGTCCAGAGAGACTGATGAAGTTTCAAGCCCCTTTTTCTCCTGCCTGGGGTAAGGATGGAGGTGCAGGTGTGGGCAGCAATCTATGCCATGTAGGTCCAAAATGACCACTTTTGCCCTGGTAGACTTCTGACTATTAAATCTGTCAGCCAAATGTACCTGAAATTACCTGGAGTCACTGGTGCAGGGCCTACCAACTTCTTCCCTGCTAGAAGTGGGGCTGAATGAAGCCTGGGCTTGGGCTGTAGGCCGATCTGGGTGAAAGAAGCCGATCCCTACATTCACTGGGAAGATTTTCAGTCATCCCAGCTTCCCCTCATGCTGGAGGTAGAGTGAAAATGGTGCCTACTGACCTCTTTCTGACTTGGACAGGTTCAAACTTTAGCTGAAGTTGGTGCCCAGACATCTCTTCCTCCCTCATTTTTGAGAAGTGGAGCTTCCAATTCCAGCTGCAGAATAGCTCCTGAGGTGGCTTGTGCCTCCAGTGGAGGATGGGCACTGGCCTCCGTGGCGTGGAGGGCTCTACTTACAAATCTTCTATGCAGATGGGCAGTCTCCTCCTTCCATTCTTTCAAGGATGTTGCAGGATGCACTTCTGGTCTCCTGGAGCTCCCAAACAGGTGGTTTAGATAGCTCTGGGTGATTACCAACTGCCCTGTAGCATGAGCTGACTCTAGGAGCTCCTTAGTCTGCTGCCATCTTGCTGGTTGTCAGTGACACTTTCATTTTTAAATTTCATAAGATATAATTGCTCAAGTACATTATCCATATATATAAGTAGATAGAATGGAAGGTAATTTTCTTACAGCAAAGCCACACAATTATCTGATCAATTTCTGAGATATTTGCAAAAACCAAATAGGGATCTGACACCAAGTACTATTTTTTTATGCTCTATCAACAGTCAAGATTTCATATTCTCCTTCCAACCATTGAAGAAAAAAATAAT